>RSEH01000153.1:0-115097 GCA_006503475.1 Stentor roeselii
ATAATCAGTCACAATGAAAAAGTTAAATTCATCTTCAAATACTTCAAAACACTTTAAAATGTGAGGATGGTCAAGGCCTCTAAGAATTTTGAACTCTTTTAATAAAAAATCAGGGTCTTGTTGATCCATACATAAAATATTCTTTTTAATCATTTTTACAGCTCTTTTGGTATCAGAAGGTTTATGATAAGATAAAGTTACTTCCCCAAAAGACCCAGATCCAATCATCTCAATTTTTTCATAGTTCTCACTGTAATGGTGATGTGAAAGTAAACGAAAGACTGCAGGAACAAGTATAATTGACCCTCTTGGCCTAGGTCTGGAAGGTTTGATACTTAGCTTTATATCACTTTTTCCACAACCCATACAAATAACAATATCGGCAAATTTTTTAAAACCATTAAATCTCTACCAAAAAATTTAAAATATTCAAAAATCAATAAAACAATAAATATCCATCAAAGCCACCTATCCATCTCCTTCTCATTTTCTCATGCGAGCATCATCTCAGACTTTGTGATAATTTTCTTCAATTACTAACTTATTTTTTGCACGAATTTAGTTTCTAGCTCGTCAATTTAATCATTTTGGCTGATTTCAATCAGTTATTGACATCCAAACCATAAACAAAAATTGGTAGACATGGAAATTAAGACCTTATCGAAAGAATGAAAGCATTCAAACACTTTAAACTCTAAAATTAATCATTTCATCCTTACAGATTGAATTTTCTTTTCTTTTTTCACTGTTCAACAACTTTGAACCCCTTAATAAGTATCTTTAAAAATTAATTACTTGCGAAAACAAGATTACTCCACTTAGTCACTAAAATTAAGCTTGCAGACCTTAGAACTCCAGGACCTAGAAGCAAGTTCAAACTTTCATTTAGATGAGATGATTAAGGAAATCTGATCTGTCTTTCCCCACAAATTAAGAGGGTAATGTAAACTTTTTTAGGAAGACACTATGCTTATACAGTAGTCTATCAATTGAATTCATTCAGATTATATAATCTACTAAAATATATCCCTTTAGCTAACTTTCTTTGAAATAGAAGGTTATTGTGGTCTTTTAATACTTTGGCTAGTTGATAGAAAATCAGTCTAAAGAAAGTCTTGATGTCAAAAAGATTACTACTTTGGAACAATAAAACTACTACTGTTAATTCAATGAAGTGAGTTATTTGAGATAGTAAGTATTCTATCTGTATCCTTAAATTTCCTAATACATAAATCAAAAATTAATCACCTTATCATGAATTTAAGTAAAAAATGTTTAAACCTTTTATCATCTAAAGCTGATATAAAGATCAATAGTGTAAATTCTTCTGATTTTGAGACTTCTTGTTCCTCGTTACTTTAATAGTACTTTCAAACTTGTAAGGATCAGGATTTATTATTTGCTAGAAATTTCTTCTAATGGGGTTCATTACTTAGTCAAATACTAAAATTCTTAATATTTTGATTTAATGATTTATTTCGGCTAAAATATAATTTCTTCAAAATATTTAAGTGATTTTCTTAAGTTCGATCTCTATATTTCAAAGAATTTGTATTAAGAGTTAGATATAGAGTTTGAGATCATATTACCTATTTGAAATAAACAATTATTTTTTAGGAAATGCATAAACAGGTGACTCTAATCTTTAAGCATATATAACAATTTTCGCTTTGATTTGTAGATATGTATATTAGGCATTCTTTGATTATAGGATTTGTATTAATACTGATTTAGACTCCTCATTCTCTTAGTATTATTTGCTACCAGTATTATTATGCTTAAGATAAATTTTATGCATAGATGATCATTAATTGATTCATAGTAAGGTTATTTCTGATTCAGAGAATCGGATTCAGTTATATTGTTGTCTATTAAGTACCGAAAATAAATTTTAGTTAGAATAAACATTTTCAGAACAGTCAAATGCAGGATCTCTTATTCTATTTGAACTTTTTCCATTAGGGCTGAACTTTTACGAGATGAGGTCAGAGGGTTGCTTGAATCTTTTGTTCTAGATTTGCCTGTCTTGAATTTTCTATAAATTTTGTGGCTTCTGTGTAGAAATTGATTAGTTCTGTTAGAGAACTCTTCTCACTTTTCATTGAGTGGATTTGGTTTGAATATTTTCATTCTTGACCTGATGATTTCTAGCTTGCTTATTATGAAGTTGTAGATGTGCACGTCTACTTAAGACCTATTAGGGGATTCTTGCTCTCCAGTTATATCTACTACTAAAGAAGCAATTTTTTTGACCATTGAATTATGAAAGTTAATAGTTACTTTTAACTTTTTCACCTCTTCTCTTACTAGGGTCTTTTGATTTCTAACTTATTTGATATGACTGCTGATCATTTCTAAATTCAATGTTTTTTTTTTGAGAGCGCTTCGTATTTTGACTTAAATCAATCAGTATTCTTTATTAATCTCTAAAATTTTCTTACGAGGTTTGAGAAGTTCAATTGATCATATTTATGTTCATTTTATAAATTTATTTTGGACAATGTAAAAATTCACTATTATTTACACAACATTCAACTATAAGTAATGATGAGATTATTAAAGCTAAAAGAATAATTTTTATTTTATATTTGGTAATTAAACTAGATTACATATTTGTTTTCATCCTAATAATCTGTTTTACTTAAATAAGTCTGAATGATTTAGATATCAATAAAATTATAAAATTAATATAAAGGTTCATCAAGAAATATAAAAAATAACATAATACATTATATGAGCTTCATCTTTTATAGTTACTACTTATTTATTTTTGGGGAAATCATATGTTTCATTGAACGTTTTAGAATGAATGCTAGAAACATCAGTAGTTTTATCAAGTCTATAGACTTTTGCAATTTTTTTCCTTCGCCTTTCCCTACACTTTTTAATTCTATCAATTACATTTTTTGTAGTATTAAAAAGACTAACACCAATGTTCATGGCCCAAGCTGTAAAAATAAGATTAAGACAAATATTAGAAATTATTTCAGAGTCTTTTACTTTTCCTCTTATAAAGTACACCAAGATGCAGCAGTGATATATTCCAATTATAATCTCATTTAAGAAATGGAAGACGTTGTAAATATTCAGCTTGAAACAACGAGTGAAAGCAATGTAAATCGGGATCTGCATAAAAAATACTGAAAGTGAAAAAACTATTGAAACTGACAGCTGCAAGATTCCATCGCTTACAAAGCAGTAAAAAATTACCAAGAAAGACCTTCGGAAAATATAGAAGATGTAAAAGTACCAGTAACCCAGACTTTCTCCTTTGAACTCATCGAAAAAGATTCCGAATTTATTTATGAATTCTTTGATTTTCTGTTCTTCAACGAGTTTAGACCTTTTTCTGAACAAGTATAAAAAATATATAACGCCACAAATTTCAGTTACCTGAGTAAATCTTACCAAAAATAATAAACAACAACAGTAATCAAAGATCTGTATTCCATTCTCAAAAGTATTAGTTCTGATCCCAAGTGTACAAGCAATCAAAATTTCAAAATACGACTGAATCCAAAACCGAAGAAAAACTCCAAACTTTAACGCTTTTCTAATTCCCTTCAACTTTGATTCAAGAAGCTTAATTTTCGATAAAAGAAAAACAAGTAGTGCTAAAACTAACAACAAAGCAAGCATTTGAATATGAACTCCAATATTCATCAATACCAAATTGCTCTTATACCCAAATTTCTTCATTTTTTTCGATACAGGGCTTCCATATCGATCTCCAATGATGTAATTAAATAAGTTAGGAATGCTTTCCTGTATCCTAAGCCCCAAAAGAAACTCTGTCAGAATAGAGTTCAGTTCAAAGTTGTCCAAATAAACTGAATAAAACATTTCAGCAGTATTCAAAAAGTCAAAAAATGAACTCGGGTCAAAGTTGAATAAACTTATCCCAACAGCTAATGACACACCAGCCGTCGCTCCTGTTTTCGCAGTTTCTTTTGCCGCAGCGGCTTTTACTTTCAATTCTTGGGCTGCAGCCAAGGCTTTTGTGACTTTAAGTTCAGCCTGGAATGTTTTATTGACGAGTAAAGAGTTGTCATCAGCTACAATTTCGAGAATCACATGAATATCTAGGATTGAAGCATCTTTTATTTCTGTAGACTTTAAAAACATCTGAAAGTATTTGAAATCAGATGTTTCTATTGAAAAATCTACCTTTTTTTCATCGATCGTAACTTTCAGAAATGAGTCATCTAGATTTTTCTTCAGCTTTTTAGAAAATTGGAAATTCGCAACGTTTTCTTGATTTACCCAGAAGCTTGTAGTAAAAGTTTTCCTTTTGCAAATAGTGTTGCCTTCATATCCAAATTTACATTCACAGAACTGCAGATCATTGAGTGAGCTATTCTCTTTGCAAGTCACACAAATATTTTCACCCTTACATGTTTTACAAAGACCACTACAACTAATGCATCTTTTCGTTATCATGTCGAAAAACGTGTACATCCCGCATTTTTCACAAAGCCAATTGACAGGTTGGTACCCGACTTCACATTCAGTGCAACTTTTTTCTTCAAAAGTAGCACAACCAACACAAAGTTGATCAACACACAAATTGCAGGAGTTTTCGTTTTTACAGCCTGTGGGACACTCAGCAGGACACCTGCCACATTTTTTGGTAGATATATCATAAAACTCATCAGGTTCGCAGTTGGGAATACAAATTTTTGTTGATGGACAAATACTGCACCCAGTGCAAGAAGTTGATATTGTTTGGGAATTGATATAGTCGAGGTTTTCTTTTGCTGGAAAGACTTCGAGTAGATGATAGTATCCGATCACCATACTTCTAAAATGAGCATCACCTGCAATGAACATATCAGAAAAAATCGGATCTCGAAAAGGGAAAACATCAAAAGACTTGCTTTCCTGAATAACATTGTTTACAGTTAGAGACAAACTCAAGTCTGAGACGAAGATGGTCTTTGTCAAGATATGTGCCCAGTTTTCTGATGATAACAGTGAAACTGAACTAACTGAACAAGTGATATTTCCGATAACTACATTATAAAGCACTTGGAATTCTCTAAGTTTTATTTGAAAAAGCTCTGGAATGTCTTCAGTTGAATTAAATGTTAACCCCAAATCGAATGTTGAGTTGAAAGAGTCTGTTAAATTAAACTCGATTTCTTGATTATTCGAATCTTCTAAATATAATCCTCCATATTTGATCAGGATTGTTCCAGAAGAAAGGCTTGGTCTCATCCATATTGAGATTGAAAAATTTGATGTTAATAAATGCTGGTCTTTGAATCTAACCCTCAAACTAGATATTCCTGTAAAATAAATTCCTCTTTTATAAGATGTTATAAGCCCATATTCGTTTTGGAGACTTCTGGCCTTGTCCTTCATTACAACTGTGGCTTCAACAGCATGAATAGTATCATAAAAAACACTTCCAAGGCCTTCAAAGTTATATCTTAAAACAGGACTTCCAGGTTTTTGTAAGACACAATTATGTTCGTTGAGTAAATAGCCAAGGACACAAGATTTGAAACAAAAGCCATTTTGATAAGCGAAATCACAAGAAGTGCATTGAAATTCTTCCGGCCCTTCACAAGTCTTGCAAGAAGCATGACAATCAGTGCAATTATCACCGAAAGAGTTAGGATTAATGCATGAGTGACAATTATTGAAACTCGTGCAGTTCATACAAAAGTCTTGACATGGTTCACAAAGTGAAGAAGTTTTATTTAAATAAAATCCAATTTTGCACTTGCATGATAAATCAAAAGGCTCTGAGTTTGGATCCAGGCAATCAATGCACTGGCCTTTGGAATTGCATGTCAGACACTCTTCGCTGCATGAAACGCATTCAAAGTAATGGGCTGAGATGTTTGGGTAAAAGGATTTTAAGCATTGGCATCGACCTTCTTGGTTTAATTGAGAGTTTATGTCTTTGCAGGAAAGGCAGGTCATGGAATCTGAGCAAGTTTCACACTCTGGTAAGCAAGGGGTGCAGACCCCATTAGAGTTATTAAAAAATCCTAAAAGGCACTTACATCCTCCACTAAGAAGAGGAATAGCATTTGCATCTGAGCAATTTACACACATAAAAAACTGATCACAAGCTAAGCATTGATTGTGGCATGCCATACATTGTCCTGAAGTATTTTTATAATATCCAAGGTTGCAATCACATCCTACAGTAGTGGATGGACTCATATTCTGGTACTTGCATGTTACACACATACTATCGTTTAAACATTTATTGCACTCATTGTGGCAATTCTTGCAAGTATCAGAACTCGCAATTAAGTTTCCGAAATAACCATCAACACATAGGCAAGATCCGTTTCTTATAATTGAATTTTGTGCTCTGCATGAAGTGCATATGCTTTCAGAAATACACTCTTGACATGCGCCGCTGCAAGGTATGCAAGAGTTACTATTATTCAATAATGAAACATTATAAAAGCCAGGACTGAAGTTAGAAATAAACAATCACCCACAGAGCCATTTATTATTCATCTATACCCTTTATTAGGTCGAGCATATGCAACTGGAGCCACTCGCTAGCCCTTATTAGTACAAGATGGCAAAGAGTGACTAATAGTAGCTACTAGATAGTATTCGATAGATAAATTTAAAACCTACAACTGCATACACAAGAACCTTGAATTATTTTTGTATTATTTGATATGCATGAAGTGCAGTATCCATTAGAATCACATTCTAAGCAATCTATGGGACATTTCAAGCAAGATGACAAGCAAATCAAAGATGTATTATTATAATATCCTGGATTGCATTGGCAAATGCCATTCGTGATCCTTGTATTTAAAGATTTGCAACTAGTACATATTGTAGAATAATTGCAGAGATTGCATTCTATATCACAAGATGCACATTGAAGTCCGGTTGAAAGATTTTTAATTCCATACCCGATGTTACATTTACAAGCACGACTGCTATTATTTTGCCAATAAATTCCACCAGTAAAATTATTTGCGTATAGTGATTTGCATGACAAACATGATGAATTCGAATTACAAGTTAGACAATCAGGATGACATGCTGTGCATGTTTTATTCTCATTTAAATAAAATCCTTCGATGCATCTATAACAAGTAAGATCAGAATAACAATATATACAATTAGAGGGGCAAGCCAAACACTCTCTTGAGGTGTAATTTAAAACATATCCGCTTTTGCATGACGAGCAACTCGAATAATTTGACGGACAATCAATACAATTAATATCTGAGCAATTTACACAAACTTTATTTTTAACACCAAGACCTACCTTGCATTCGGTGCAATCACCAAAATTTGAATTACAGTTTACACAGTTTATATCTAAACATGGTAAGCATTTCTTTGGATTATAAGGATCTCTCGCTGTATTCGAAGAGCACCAGTAGCAATAGGTATCATTGCAAGAACTGCAGTTATTACCACATTTTAAACATGATTGATCACTTGAGTTTAGGAAGTATCCAGTAAAACAAGAATAGCAATTATTTAATGAACTACAAGATTGACAATTAGATGTACAATTATAACAAGATCCATTAATATTATAATAACTTTCAAAACATGCATCACAATATGTGAAATTTATGCATTGATTGCAGGAACTCTGCTGACATTTAGGTAATATTAAATATGTTCCAATATTAATTTTAAGAATCAGTAAAAAAGGATCATATATTGAAAATGATTTAGGAACATCCTTATAGAATAACATCTCGTTTGTTATATCTGAATATACATTGAGCGAAATAGTTTCATAGCTAGTAGATGGATTATCAGTGATCCAAGAAGATTCTGAAAATATTGAATTCGATACTTCGTTCAAAGTTTCAGTATAACCTAATACTGTGTAATTAATGCTAACTACGTCTGAAAATGCTGATAAGTTAACAAAACGAATAAAAGTTTTAAGGATTATTTTATTTGAGGAATCACAGTCTCCGATTCGTAGTGTTGAAAAATTAGATGCTACTCCGATTGTGCAAGTAATATCGATATATGCATTGGTTTTGAATACTGAAGATTTATAATTGATCAAGGATCCAATCGGCATCCATCCTGATCTAAAAGTAAATGTTAAGAAGTTTTCAATTCTAGTTTTCGCTACCAAGATTCTATTCAAAAGTGTAGAATATGATTTAGGAAAATAAGAGAGGCATGCAAGATTATAATCTATGAAAAGAATTGTTAAGTTTGTGTACTTATCTAGACATTCTGCATTCATTTGTTCAAAGTAAAAGTAATGTGACTCAAAAAATGAAAAGCAAATCCTATACTTTATAAAAAGCATGCTCGTATTCATAAATCTCATGACTGCTAAGAGGCTGATTTCTATTTGGCAAATTGAAGGGTAAGGACAATAAGAGCATGTCGTCTTATTATTTCTTGACCAATCCATAAATAAGTATGAAATATAATCAATATCATAACTTTTTAATTTATTCCAATAAGGATAATTCACAACCCCGCATCCAATGCATCCATTATGTTCAATTTGAGTATACATCATAAAATCATAAAAATACTGAGTTTTTCTTTTATTTCTTAAAAATTCACTTCCAGATTGAATAGAGTTAAATTCATTTGATTGATATTTATTTTGGTCATTCTGGAAATCTTCAGTGAATCTTGTTTCGGTGTCACTTTCTTCATATGTTTTATCGAATAATTTTCCATCAATTAGTTCTGTTCCTAAAAATCTTCCCTCTCGACATTTATATATAAATGTCTTCTGTTCAAAAAAATGGTTAGTAATCAAAATGAGGGTAGGTCTCCCAGACTTGCTAAGACCTTCATATTTAAGACAAGGATCATCATTTTTTAAATAATATTCTTGATCTATTTCATATTTTTTCGGACTTTCTATTGGAAATTCCTTTAATTTTTCTATTTCGTATTCGATGTTAAGTCGATCTGAATCTTGATCTGCAGGGCGAATTATTGATGGTTCTTTTCCTTCATTCATTATCTTGCTATTGGAGAGATCCTCGATTGGTGATGAGTAAATCTCACAGACTAGAGATAAAATTAAGAATAAGGATGACGTCATTTATAAGTCTGGGGTTAAGTCTATTGAGATGGAAAAATTTTATGGGTTTTAGAGATCTATAGGCTGATTTTAAGAGATTTTAGATTAAGAGATCTCAAGTTTGAGAAAAATTTACTGATTCAGAGAATTTGATTAACTTTAGCATCGGGTTTTAAAGCCAATTGGAAATAACTTCTGTTGATTGAATGATAATGATTATTATATTTTAAATACCTTTTATACATTAGAACAGCATGCTATAAGCACTTTATAAAGAGGAATATTACTTCAGTGAATTTATAGAGGGTTTAAATTAGCATGATTTAATATGGGAAAATAAGTAGTTTAATTTACTCTCCTGGAAAAGTTATTAAAATTTTTAAATATTATGCACGAGTATTCAATTTGTTTAGTGTCTATATTTCCCTAAAAATATATAGAGTAAAATATGGAAGAATACATATTTTATATCTCTAGAGATTTTACTCTTATTAATAAATTACATAAACTGTCATCATTCTTGCATTATTTTCAAATGCTTTTAGATTATTATTAGTTTATAAATCTTAAACATCTGAGTGTATTATATAGTGATGGAGCTATTCAAAGATTCCAATCTGGTTAAACTAGTAAAAAATAGAACTAGTTTATTTGAGTAGAAATAGTTATATGAATAGAAATAGTTAATATGAATACAATTAGTTTTTCTCATATATGCATAAATCATTATTACCTTAGTAATCAAAATTTGAAAATTAGAGAACAGAAAAATGATAACAATGTTAAGCTTTATATTAAAGATATAATCTGTTAATCAACCCGAAGAAAAATTTTTTTTTCAGATATATGTCTGAAAAATTTCTGACAAAAGAGATTCAATTAACTAAAACTATACACTATTTAAATAATGAATATCCAATATTTCAAAACATCTTAACCTAGCTACTCCTAACTAAGCATTATTCATATCAATAGTCTCATTAATCGTCTTGTTATTCTGAATAGTAGTAACATCAGTAGTTTTATCCAACCTATAAACCTTCGCAATTTTCTTCCTTCTCTTTTCCCGACACTTTTTGATGCGATCAACAACATTTTTCGAAGTATTGAAAAGACTGACCCCGATATTCATGGCCCAGGCAGTAAAAATGAGCTGAAGACAAAGATTAGAAAGTTTTTGTGAGTCTTCAACTTCTCCTCTAATAAAAGAAACCAAAATGCTACAATGATAGATCCCGATGATAATTTCATTGAAAAAGTGAAAAACATTGTAAATTGATATTTTAAAGCAACGAGTGAAAGCGATGTAAATTGGAATCTGCTTAGAAAGTACTGAAAGTGAAAAAACTATTGAAACTGATAACTGTTGGATTCCGTCACTCACCAGCTGGTAACAAACTACGATGAGAGTCCTTCGGAGGATGTAGAAGAGGTAAAAGTACCAGTATCCAAGACTGTCTTCTTTGAACTCTTCGAAAAAAGTCCCGAACTTTTTGATAAATTCTTTTATTTCTTGCTCTTCTACGAGATGTGACCTTTTTCTGAGTAAGTACAAAAAGAAGGCAACTCCACAAACTTCAATTAACTTTGTAAAACTTACCAAGAATAAAATGCAGCAACAGTAGTCAAATATTTGAATTCCATTATCAAATGTATTTGTTCTCAATCCTAAAGAACAGGCAATCAATATCTCGAAATATGACTGAAGCCAAAACCTGAGGAATACCCCAAACTTGAAACCTTTTCTGATTCCTTTCAATTTCTGTCCTAGCCAATCGTTTTTTGATAGAAAATAAATAAGCAGAGCTAAAACTAAAAATAAGGCAAGCATTTCGATGTGCACTCCGATGTTCATTAGTGCCAAATTGCTTTTGTACCCGAATTTATTCAGTTTTTTTGATACTGGGTTTCCATGATGATCTCCCATGATATAGTTAAACAAATTAGGAATGCTTTCTTGAATTCGAAGTCCAATAAGAAACTCAGCAAGTATGGGATTAAGCTCAAAATTATCCAAATAAACAGCATAAAACATTTCAGCAGTATTCAAAAAGTCAAAAAAAGAGCTAGGGTCAAAGTTAAACAAACTAATTCCAACAGCTAAAGAAACCCCCGCAGTAGCTCCGGTTTTAGCAGTATCCTTTGCAACAGCCGCCTTGACAGCAAGTTCCTGAGCAGCAGCAAGAGCTTCAGTAAGTGTAAGCTCAGCCTGAAACGTCCTATTAACAAGCAAAGCATTATCAAAAGCGACAACATCTCGAATAACCAAAATCTCTAAAATCGATTTATTCTTAATTTTCCCAGATTCAAGAAAAACCTGAAAATACTTAAAATCCGAAGTTTCAGCCTGAAATTCCACTTTTTTCCCATCAATCATGACCTTCAAGTAACTATCATCTAAATTTTTCATCAATTTCTTCGAAAACTCGAAATTTGCGATATTTTCTTGATTCAGCCAAAAACTTGTAAAAAAAGTTTTCCTAATACAAAAATTTTCCCCTTCATATCCAAAGTCACATTCACATTTCTTATCTTCATTTAAAGAACTTCGGTCTTTGCAGGTGATGCAAATTGATTCACTTTTGCAGGTCTTGCAGAGACCTGAACAGAAAACGCATCTTTTTGAGTTCATATCGAAAAATGTGTAAATTCCGCATTTTTCACATTGCCAGTTTATTGGCTGATAACCGACTTCGCATTCAGTGCAACTTTTTTCTTCGAAGGTCGCGCAGCCCACACAGAGGTGGTCGACGCAAAGGTTGCAGGAGTTTTCGTTTTTACAACCTGTTGGGCACTCGGGTGGACAGGTACCGCATTTTTTAGATGAGGAGTCGTAAAATTCTGAAGGATCGCAATTTGGAATGCAGGTTTTTGTTATTGGACAGAGACTGCAACCGTTGCAAGATGTGGAAATTACCTGAGAATTTATGTAGTCTAGGTTTTGCTTGGCTGGATAGATTTCTAGAAGGTGGAAGTATCCGACAACCATTCTTGAAAAAGATGCATCCCCTGCAATATACATGTCAGAAAATATTGGATCTCTAAGAGGATTAACAGCAAATGTCTTAGTTTCTTGCAAAATGTTATTAATTGTTAGCGTAAGCATCATCTCTGATGAATAAAATGTTTTAGTCAATATATGTCCCCAGTTTTCTGTAGAAAGAGGTAAAAGTGAACTAACTGAACAGGTCACATTCCCAACAGTAACTTCAAAAATAACCAAAAGTTCATCAAATGAAATATCCACAATTTCAGGTAAATCACTAGAAGAGTTATAAAATTTTCCCAAATCAAAAGTCGAATTACCAGACCTATTCAAAAACCCCTCAATTTCCTGATTTTCATTATCCTCCAAATACACTCCTCCATACTTCACAAGTACAGTCCCTCTACTCGAATTCGGTTTAATCCAGACAGAAACAGAAAAATTCGAAGTCAAAAGATGTTGATTTTCCATTCGAACCCTCAAACTAGAAACTCCAGTAAAATAAACTCCTCTCAAATACGAGCTAATCAACCCATACTCATTCTGAAGACTTCTTCCATCCCCTCTCAAAACAACCCGTGCCTCAACATCATGAACCGAGTCATAAAAAACGTTTCCAAGTCCTTCAAAATTATATCTCAAGACAGGTCTTCCAGGTTCGATCAAAGTGCAAACATGTTCCACAAGAAAATACCCAAGTGCACAGGACTTAAAACAAAAACCATTTTGAAGTGCCAAGTCACACGACGTGCAGTGAAAGTCTTGAAGACCGTCACAGGTTTTGCATGAATCGTGACATTCAGTGCATTCATCTCCGAAAGCTTTTGGATTCACGCATGAGTGGCAGTTGTTGAAACTTGAACAGTTCAGGCAGAAGTCTTTGCAAGGCTCGCAAAGGGATGAGGAGAGGTTTTGGTAAAAGCTTTGTTTGCAGGAACAGGAAAGGCCGAAAGGCTCAGCGTTTGGGTCTTGGCAGGATAAACATTCGCCTTTTGAATTGCAGCCTAGACAACTGGAATCGCATGATTTGCAGGAGAAGTTGGGTGAGAGGGTTGCGAAAAAACCTTCGAGACAGGTGCAACGATTTGATTGGGTTAGTTCGGAGTTTGGGTCTTTGCAGGTTAAACAGGTTTCGATGTCTGAACAGGTTGAACATTCGTTTAGACATGAGGAACAGATACCGGTAGTATCATTAAAATACTCCATATTACACTCACAACCTCCACTTCCCAAAGGATGAGCATTTAAATCCATGCATGACAAGCAAACAGGAAAAGATGAGCAAGTCTGACACTGAGTATGACAATTTGAGCACAGTCCATCAGTATCATTAAAAAAGAACTGCGATTTGCATGGACATTTCCCTTCAACTAGCTCTGAGTTAAAGTCCTTGCAAAAAGTGCACGTTGAATAATCAGAGCATTCCAAACAATGTCCCTGGCACTTCTCACAAAGATTTGTTGAAGAGTTGAAGTAATAACCTTGATTACAAGGACAATTTGAAACTGAAGGGTAAGAATTCGGGTCTTTGCAAGTTAAACAACTTCCGAGTTCTGCACAAGTCAAGCAGAATGAACTGCAACTGTCACAGGTTCGAGTAAGACTCATGAAGTACCCAGCTTTGCATTGACATCCAGTAAATAATCCAAAATCAGCGTTTGGGTCTTTACAACTGGTACATTCTAAGGATGATGTGCATGATGAACAGTCTGAATGGCAGGACTCACATATTGTTGCTTGGTAGTAACCTAGGTTGCAAACACAAGTACCTGTTGTACTAGGTCCTGAGTTTGGATCTGTGCATGTTAAGCATGCAGTTAAAGAAGTGCAAGCATTACACCCTAAAGGGCAGCTTTGACATATTCCAGCAGAGTCCTTGAAAAACCCGATGATGCAATCACATCCAACAGTAGATGATGGAATCGTGTTCGCATTCTTGCAAGTCAGACATTTATTCGCATCTAGACAAGTTTTACACTCGGTATGGCATGACTGACAAGATGCAGCATTTGTTAGCCCAGACCCGAAGAACTGATCATTGCAGATACACCCTGTTGTGTTTGAAGGACTGGCATTTAATGAAATACAACTACTGCAGATAGTAGATGAAGTGCATGATGAGCACTCCTGCATACAAGCTTCACAAAGGCCATTAAAACTATTGAAGAAAAACATTGAAGGGCATTCGCATCCTGAAATAGCTGAAATAACTGAATTCGGATCTTTGCATGAAATACATGTTAAGGGATTATTGCAGGATGAACAATTTTGATGACATTGAAGGCAGTTTCCTGATGTTATGTCCAGGAAAAAGAATGGCAAGCATTCACATCCTGATGCTAATGATGGAGAACTGTTAGGATCTTTGCATTCGGTACAAGTTAGAGCTGATGAGCACTTTGTGCAGTTTTGATGGCATGCAAGGCAAGAAACATCTAAGTAAAACCCTGCTAGACATTCACACCCAACAGAAGGAGATGTACTTGATGGCTGTGCATTTATATCAAGACAACTGATACAAGAATTACTGTTATCACATGATGAACAATCTGCATGGCATGCAATACAGAGATTTTGAGTAGAATTTTTATAATATTTTGAATTGCATAAACATCCATTCAAAAGAACTGGATAGGAGTTAATATCCTTGCAAGTCAAGCAAATATCTTGAGAATTGCATGTAAGACAATCTGCATGACAGGCCAAGCATGAAGTCGATGTAGTAAGTAAGCTTACATTAAAATATCCATTATCACACAAGCATTGACCTAAAACAACTGAAGCATTTAAACTTATACATGTCAAGCAGCCATTCAAATCACAAGTCAAGCAATCATCAGAGCAAGTGATGCAAGAATCACTTGAAATAATATTCGAAGTATTAAAAAATCCATCCTTGCACATACAAAGGCCATTAAAAATCCGACTATTCAGTGATTTGCAAATCAAACAGTTTATATCAGAAACACATTCTTGGCACTCTTCCCTACAAGCAAGACACGAATTTGAAGTAGTCAAAGATGAAACATTGTAAAATCCTGAAGCACATAAACACGACCCTTCAGTGATTAAACTGTTTTGTGACACACAAGTCAAGCAGAATGAATAAGAGTTGCAGGTGCTGCAGGATGCATGACACATTAAACATATATTTTGAACTGTGTCTTTAAAATAACCTGGATTGCACCCACATCCGGATGATGAGAGCGGAGTCGAGTTGGAATCTTTACATGTCAAACAAATATCTTGAGTAGAACAAGTCAGACAGTCTGAGTGACATGAAAAGCATGAATTTACGCTTGTTAATGGTAAAGTACCAAAAAAACCTGAGTCACACTGGCATTGCCCAGAAACAACTGAAGAGTTCAAACTAAGGCAGGTCAAGCAACCAGTTGAATCACACGTCAAGCATTCAGAAGAACAAGATATACAAGAAGAACTAGAAATAATATTCGAAGTATTATAAAACCCTTTCATGCAAACACAGAGACCATTCAGTATCTGACTGTTTAGTGATTTGCAAATTGAACAATTGTTTTCAGAGAAACATTCCTGGCATTCTTCTTTACATGGTAGGCAAGAATTAACTGTAGTTAATGAAGAAATGTTGTAAAAACCTGAACTACACAAACAAGACCCTTGTGATATTTGACTATTTAGCGATATACATATTGTGCATTTACCAGTAATATCGCATTCTAAGCATTCTTCTGGGCATTTCAAACAGGATGATAAAGTTTTTAGAGCAGAGGTATTGTAATAGCCAGTTAAGCACCAGCATTGACCATTAATTTTGGTTGTGTTTTCAGCGATGCATGTTACACAGTTGTTAAAATTATCACATTCTAGGCAGTCGACTGAACATTTCTCACATAATAGACCATTAACAATACTGAAGATACCATATCCTGGAAGACATTTACATGCAAATGTTATTGATCCTTGGCTGAATAGTCCACCTTCCGAGATTTTAGCATTTGCATCTTTGCAGGTTAAACATGTTGATGAATTTGTACAGTTCTGGCAATCTAAGTGACAAGCAGAACAAATATTCTGATCATTCATAAAATATCCTTCGATGCAATCGCATTCTCCTAAAACATTAGCAATTGCAAAAGGATCAGAACAACTAAGACAGAAATCAGTTGAAGAACAATTAAAACAAAAAGAACTGCAAGACTCACAGTATGTTTGATTCATCCAGAAACCGTTAGGACAAACACATTGTCCAAGATCATTCAATATTGCTTCATTTAGAGTGCAGGAGGTGCACACTGTTTGATCGATGCAGGTTTTGCAGATATTATCACAAATTTGACAAGAATCCTTATTTATTAACGGCCAATCTTTCCCAAAGTATCCATTTTCACAGATACAGGTGGTGGAAAAGCCATTATAATAGGAAAGACTAGTAATAAACGAGTGATCTGCCATACACCCATAGCAGTTCGTTAAATCATCACAATCAACACAGTCATCTGGACACTTTGAGCAAATATCAATCATATTTATAGGGTCGTAGTCCAAAAAATACCCTGTTTCACATCTGCAATAGTAACTGTTATCAACTGGAAGAGCGAACTCTAAGAAACATTCAAAGCATTCATAAAAATTTATACATTTTTTGCAAGAACTATGGCAGGGATAGCAATATAAAGTAGAATAATCCCATACTTGGTAATACCCTAAATTACATTCACAAACTCCTTCTGAATTTGGTGAGCCAGCCTTACATGTTAAACAAAAATTATATGAAGAGCAAGTCAAGCAGAAAGGATGACATTGTTCACAACCCGCCGAATCTAAAATAGAACTAACTAAAAAGTATCCCGGTTGACAGACACATCCAAGATTTTCATCATAAGTCGAATAATAAGGAATACAAGAAACACAACTACTGTAATTCAAGCAAGTCAAGCATTGACTCATACAAGGTTGGCATGAGTCTTCAAAGTCTCTGAAATATCCCTGACTGCATTCACATCCTTCATTCTGAGCTGGAACAAGATTAGGAAGAAGGCAAGAGCCGCATCGGTAGTAAGTAGAACAATAAGAACAATCTGGGTGAATTCCACATGAACCCTCTGGCCCACCTGGACATAGTCCTGGTTCACAGGAGTTGCAGTAGTCTTTATAGTAACAGTAGGTACAGTTTAGACCACAAGGATTGCATTGTCTGGTATAATAATCCAAACCATAACCTGAAGAGCACTGATAACAGGTGAGATCTGGGTAGCAGTAATCACAATTGGAAAGACAAGCGAAACATTGATTTGAGTAATAATATCTTGTGAAACCTTTTTTGCAATAGTTACAGTAGTAATAATTAGAAGAGCATGATTGGCAGTTCACGTCTAAGCAATTTACGCACTCTGTACCATTAACACCATATCCTTCATCACAAGAGTTACAAATATTATTCCAATAACAATATGCACAATTGTTATCTAAGCAAGGCAAACAATTTCTAGGATTATCCGGGTTCCTCCCTTGTCGATGGTTGCAATAATCACAATAATTAATATTATAACAATATGAGCAGTTTTCACCACAAGGATAACAAAGATAATCAGAGTCATTTCTTCCATATCCACCCTGACATGAATAACAATACTGGGCAGAGTTACACCCAGAGCATCCTTCTGGACAAGGGTAACAAATTCCATCACTTTGATAGAAATTAAAAAAACACTGAAAACATTTTGAGTAACTTTCACAAATTTCACATGATTCCTGCTGGCAATTCAGCAAGATCATAAAAAATCCACTGTTAAAGTCAATGATTAACTCAGTCGAATTCACAATTGAGTGAGATTTCGGGTAATCAAAGAAAAATCTATAACCATTTGAAATATCTGAATAAGTTGTTATTGAAACACTTTCGTGAGCAGTGGGTGGATCACACCAAAACCAGAAGTAATTATTATAATTCGGATATTTAACTTCATCTATTGTTTCAATATAACCAATATATGCAAATATGACATTAACTAATTCAGAAATAGGGAAAACATTGATGTACATTGAAGTGATTTTCAGAACTATTGAATTATGATTAACGCATCCTCCTTCGTTAATTGTCTGAAAAGTAGAAGCTTCATTAATTTCACATAGAAAGGTCATTATTGTACCGTTTGTGTAATGTTTTGACTCGTATAATGCATATGTCCCGATTCCTTTCCATCCTGATCTGAAACTCATCAACAAAAAATTCTTGATATTCGAGCTAAAATTCTCAATATTGTAAATGTATGAAGTTGAGTACTTTGAATTGACGACTGACCAGTACTCCATTAGGCATAATAGGTTGTAGTCTATGAACTTCGTAGTTAAAGATTCGAAATCGTTTTGGCAACTACTTCCTGCATAGTGAAAGTAGAAAAATGATGGATTAAGATATGAGGAGCATAGCCTACCTTTTAGGTAATCAGTTGAAAGTGTTAAGAGTTTCAATACAGCTGATAGAGCAGGGTCGATATCGCAAATCGAGTTGAAGCGGCACCAGTAACAGTATTTTATATAGTGGATCCAATTTAAAAATTCCCAAAAAACTTGATCATAATCATACGTAGTCATATTATTGAAATTCGGATAGTCTAGAATAGCGCAACCCACACAACCATTATGCTGACTATGTACATAATTATAAAAACTACTAAATTGTTGAGTTTTTCTTTTATTTTTAGATGCCACTTGATCAAAACTACCTTTTTTAAAACTCTCTTTCTGAAATCGTTTGAAGTCAGTTAGAAAATTTTTATTGACGAATTCCAAAATATCATTATCTCCAAAGATCTGACTAAAAATTTGACTTTGTACCATGACAATACCTAAAATGTTTATATCAAGACATTTATATATAATAGTTTCTTGTTGAAGAAAATGGTTGACCAGAATAATAACCGAAGGTCCATCAAATTTTTTTATTTCCTTCAATTTTTTGCATTTTTCATTGATTTCTGATTGTTTTTCTAGCTTTTCTGAACTAATTTCTGAAGTTTCACTATAAAATTTTTCTGAAGGATCATCATCGAATTTAATGAAAATTTGCAGTAGGTGATCTTCAGGTTTGTTTTTAAGGTTTTTCGCATCAAATTCATTCAAAAGGTTCAGCTTTTCACTTTTAGGCTGATCCAGAGATGATTCGCAGTGAATCTGATGTAAAATCAATAAGGTTAAGGTAATCAATGACGTCATTTATAAATGTTGGAAATCAAATGATATAAAGAAGGGATAAAGAAATAGGAATGAATGAGGAACTGGAATGATCGAATTAGTATTAAGAATAAAGTTCATTTGATTGTATTGCGTCTTGAAAATAATTAAGACACAAGAAAAAAAATGTGAAAGACCTTGAAAAAGGTTAAATTTTTTTTATTTAATTAATCTGATTGAGGTTTTCTTTCTTATTATCTATATTTTTTCATTCAGATAATTTAAGTCTTTTAATGTTAGCCAGTCTTAGAATGTGTCACTCTTGCTAGAGAAAGATTTATGCCTATGATGGTTTAAATATTTCACTGATATAGAAATATTGGAGAAGTTAAATCACTTGAGCTTTTATTTTAATGAAGAAGAAGATAAGTAGGCTTCAAAGTTCTTGATTTCAAGCGATTTTTAGGCTTCCTATATGCTTTTAGTCAAATATGTCTATATTTTCATTCAGCTTTATTTGAATTTCAGAGAAAATCCACTTGAATAATAGGATTATTTAGATAAATACGATTTATTTATTAAGCTACCCACAAGCCATATATCAAAACAATTAAATTTCACCTATTTGATAAGAAATTATATCAAAAAATTGACTAAAACTCTATTATATGAGTTTTTTCCAAATAACTAAAATTAAATTTTCATCAAAAGTAGTATATCTTCAAGTACAATGAAGAAATAAAATATTCCTTATTTAAACCAAAACTAAAACATAATCCTATCATCTAACTTCTTAATTCTACTTAAAAATCCTCACCCACTTCAATTTCAACCTTTTCTGACGTGTAACATTAACTGAATTTCCAATCCCTCTTTCCTTGAAATCCCCTTCCACAGGGTCTACAGTAGGAGAAGTAAGTGGAGGGTCATTAGCCCCTTTATTCCCAGGAGAATTATTAACATCCCCCTCTTCAGTTGCCTCAGGCATGACTTTTTGAACCCAAGCCCATCCCTTCTTAAAACATTTAAACTTTTCACAAAGTGCAGCAAAATAATACCCAAAAGTAAAAAACGCCCAATAATACAAAAAAGCAAAATTCGCTAAAATCATAAAAACAAACAAAACAATTTTCCAAAATTCATTCAACTCATCAGTCATGAAAAACAACCCAGCATAAAGAGTAACAGCAGAGACCACAATCGACCTAATTTCCATTTTATTCAACTGCTGCAGTTTAAAAGGCTGCCATCTAAGTTGCAAAAGAAATCCAAATCCAACAAATATAAATGTGCATAAAGCTTGTACATAAACCGAATAATTACTTAAAAAAACTGCACAAGAAATAATTCCAAGTTTTCTAAAGAAAATCAAAAATTCCCAGTAAAAAAAACCGTCTTTGTAACCTTTGTAAAGAAAGCCGTACTTCAACCTTTCCCAGATCTTGTCAAGGTTCAGGCGAGCCCTGCGAAGACTGACTAAAAGAACGACTGGGACTAAAATGCACCAAAGCCCGATGCCAGGTACTGAAAGGGCCAGGGTGTAGAAAAGGTGTTGACGTGACCAGCATTCGATTGAGGTTTCTTTTGTCATGTAAAACTTACCGTTTGATAGTTTTAAACAGTTAAACATTGAAAAATTCGCCTGGATTATACTTGGTTGGAAGAAAAATATTTGAACGATTATTGAACCGATCATTTTTGATGGTAGGTCAGAGGTTTTAAAGCAAAGATTGATTAGTAGAAAGAAGATTATTGTCAAAAATCCAGTGAAAAGGGGAATCAGGTTTAGGATTAAAAGTTTTGCGTAGTATGCGGTGAAATTGGGAGGGAGGAAACAGTCTATTGAATAAATTTGGGAAGTTGCTCCGGAGGCTTGATACTCGTATTTTAGCATTTTTGATACGAAACTTGGCCAGTTTAGGTCGAATGATATTGTGATTGCCACGATTTGAATGTAGTTCGTAAGTATCTTAAAATAAACTGAAGTAACAGACTGGTCTCGATAAGCTCCTTTAATATTCGAAACCGATAACCCAACAATAACAACAAGTCCAACAAGTCCAATCCCAATCAAATATCCAATATTTTTCCCCCTATCAATACATTTCACACATTTATTATCACCAGAGCGAGAATACCCAAAAAGACAAGCCTGACACATGACACCAGTATATCCCTTCAAGCACTTTTCAACCCCATTCTCAATTCTTTCCTTAAGACAAGCAGGTTGATAAAAGCATTCATAAAAAACATCACTCATATTATCAGTTCTCCAAAATCCCTTATCAGCAACAATTTCAGCTCCTCCATAACAAATCGCTCCCAGAGGGCATTTTTTACAACTTTCATCAGCTTTTAAATTATAAAACCCTTTTTCACATCGAATGCAAGATTCAGCTTCAAAGCTTTCACCAATAGTGCAATTTCTTAATAAAACAGGAACTCGAACAGCTAAATTTCCATCAGTCTTTCTACTTATCTGTGCAAAAAACTCAAAAACAGTTGTTTCATCCGGCTTTCCTTTCAAGGCCAGGTCACTAAAGCTGAAAGTTCCGAAAAGGCTTCTTTGTTTTGTTGTTCCAAGTAAAGAAACGTTTTTAGTGCTTCGGATTGTCACCAGGACTGAAGTTTCTTGGTCGGTTAGAACAGTTTGGTTGTAATGGTCAGTCACTGAAAGGATGATTGCCTCGGGAAGGGTGAATCCTGGAGTTAAGATCAACTTTTTAGATGTACGGCTTTCGAGTTGGTAGCAAAAGGAAGAAAGGTCCTTGCCGTAGAAACTTGTGTTGTTTGAGAATGTTGTTTGTGATAGGATTGGCTTTGAACTGTACCATTGGATTCCACCTCCACTCTTAGTTGCGGAGTTTTGATGGAAGTTTGAAGAGGTTATTTGGGAAGTGGTTGGAAAGTCGGAGGTGTCGATGAATATTGCTCCACCTTCACCGGAATTGGATTTGTCTCCGGGATGAGCGGAGTTGTTGATGAATGAAGTCGATTTTATTGAGAGTTCGAGGTTTGATAGGAATAATCCGCCTCCACTCTGTGCACTGCAATTAAAAATTTCTGCCCCTTCAAAAAACATCGAATGTCCTTCACTAGAAGCAGAA
Organism: Stentor roeselii; assembly: GCA_006503475.1. Taxonomy (NCBI): domain Eukaryota; phylum Ciliophora; class Heterotrichea; order Heterotrichida; family Stentoridae; genus Stentor; species Stentor roeselii. The sequence continues at coordinate 22,265 of RSEH01000153.1, forward strand.
GCAAAAATCCCTCCCCCATAAAACTCACTACTACAATTCTCCAACCTAGAATCCCACAAAAAAACATCTTTACAATCAAGACATCGAATTCCAGATCCATAAAGTGCAACAGTATCTAACTACCCTTTACCATAAACCTTAGATTCCTTCAAAAAAAGTTGACTTTTGCTTCGAAGAAGCAAAGCAGATCCAACACTTTTTCCAATCTTCACCCTGGTCAAGTTCAAAAAAGACCCTTCAGCAACAACGGTCGCTCCACTTTTACCATTATCAAATTCCTCAAAATAACTATCAACAAAAGAGCAGTTCCTGCTTAAGTCTTACGAATTATCACAAAAAATCGACCCTGCTTCTTTTGACTTGCCTGAAAAAATTCTGCAGTCTTGACATTCGAAGTGACTTAAAAAAATGTAAAAAAAACTTGAAATGTTTTCAGTGAAACTATTGGAAAAATTGCAAGAAATGAGAAAAGCGAAACTTTGACTTCCTATTAAAAATAACCCGCCTGAGCCTTTTTCGTTGTTGAAGGATGAATTTTTTATTGTTATTGTTGATTGGAAGGATAAGTCGATTATTGAGTAGCTTGAACCTTCGTTGTTTTTGAAAGAAGAGGACTCGAGGAAGAGACTGGACATTAAAAGACTTATACAACCGGATGAAAGGGCTGAGTTTGAGATAAAGCTGCTGTTTTTTATATGGTTTAAGTTTTTGGAGTTGTGAGAGTAAACTGAAGAACCTTGATAAGCTTTGTTATTTGAAAATTTTGAAGAGGATATTGAGAAAGTTGAGTTTTGATCGTTTAGTAAAAATCCACCTTTTTGGAATGACAGATTATTTTCGACTGTTAGGTAAAACAGAAACATTTCAGAATTCATGATGTTTTCAATATTCCCACCTGAGTTCGCTTGATTTTTGAAGAAAAATGAATTTTTTATAATCGCCACTGAACTGGTTGTAGAATACAAGATAGTTCCTGTAGAATAAGAGTTATTAGCATAATAAGAATACGAGTCTTTGTATAAAATATTTGAAATCTTTACTGCTCCAGCCCTATTCGCTATAAAACTCGAATTAAAAATCTCTAAAACACTTGAATTTGTCTCACTACTGACAAAAATCAAGTATTTTCCTTTATTTTCCTGAAATTTGTTATACGCAAAAAGCAAACTCCCCTCTCCTTCAGACACCAAAGCAACAAAATCTTTGCAAGAGTTTCTTATAAATTGGTTTGAATTAATAGAAAGATTTCCAGCTGAGAGTAAATACATGAAAAGAGCGGAATTTTCTTGAATTAACGAAGCAGTTAGTAAACTTGAAGGTTTTAGTTCTATTCGATTATCAATAACTATAAGTGATTTGCCTGAATTTTTCAAAAATTGACTGTCTTTTACGGAGAGGTTTACTTTAGTGAGTGATGATGCATTAATAGAAATTAACTGGCATGAACTGTTTGTGAAGGTTGAACTTAAGATTTGAAGTTCTGAATCAGCCGCCGGCATATAGAAAAGGAAGGAGTTTGATTTCGATATACTATCAAGTATCAACAGAGAATGAAAATAGACATAGCGGGCATCATTTATATAAAAGGCTTGATCACTTTTGATGAATGATATCTTGATGAAATTTAAGCTCTTATCTGAAAATTGCGGAATCATGATAATCGCCTTAGACGTATTTCCGATTTTATTTCCTTCAAAAATAAGATTATTAAAAGCATAATCAACTGTATTAACGCGACTAATTCCTCTTTCTACAAAGAAAAGATAATCCATATTTAGTGAATCATTTTCAACAATTTCAGAATCTCGAAACTCGAAATTTCTATAATTTTCCAAAACCTGAGCAAGACAATAAGAATTTTTCCTAAAATTCAATTGATCCATCAGAAAATTAACACTTTCTTCACAAGACAAAAGACATTCCTCACTTTTCCTTCCCTTAACCGAGCTATTTCGAGCATACCCTGAATGCCTCTTAATTTCTTCCATAATAATTTCACTGATATTACCAAAAACTCCAAAGTTTTCAATAAAAGTCAAATTTTTCACATTAAAATTCACAGCTTTTTTCGATTTTATTAAGAATTTTCCAAGATTTCTTTTAAAAACTGAATCATAAATCTCAAAGCTTCTTTTTTCAATAGTTGGATTAACTGCAGATGAGTTTCTTCCATTTATACAAAGAGGATGATTGAAGTTGATTGAATATTCAATGAGAGAATTAATAACTTCATTATTTTCAAATGAATTTCTGGAAATTTCTAAGTTTTGACAGTCGCTGTCATATAAAATAGTGAAAAAGTCTGATGCAAGACTATTGGTAATGTTTAAGTCTTGTATTAAAATATGTTTCACGTTTAAATACCGAGGTGATTGACTCACCATTTCAGAAATATTTAACTGGTCGATTTTTATAAGATCTGCACTTGACATATGATAAGAAATCGTCAAATTTTTCAATTCAAGTCTGAAAAACTTCGAAATGTCCAGTAGTCTAGAGTCAGGCCCTGAAAAAAGATTCATTGAAAAGTAAATATTTTTTATCACTGTTTCATTTATACTGCACAAGGATAAAAAACTTGCTAAAAGATTTTCAGGGATTATTTCATAACCGTTGTTAATAAAAGAAACATTCCCTGTATCATATTTAAAAATATTCTGAGAACCTTCACTGAGGCAGTTGTTGAAGAAGGTCTGAATGACTGCTGAGCCATAATTTGCCACAATATTGAAAAAGTTCACATTTTGCAATATCACTGATCCGTTATGAATAGTAATAATTGAGTTATACAAATACCGAATATCACGAAAAGCAACATTCTAAATGAAAATTACAGACATATTAAGAATTCCTCCATCATCTATCTCGAAAAAATCAATAAAAATGCTTGTGTTACAGATAGACTCATTCAAAAAGTCATCAAAAATTCCATCGATTCTTGTGTACCGGTCATCCCAGACCTGGTATCCAACTCTTCTAATATACTGACAATACTGAGAAGAGTCATAATAATACTCACAATCTTCAGAAGACTCATAACAACTGAGATTATGAAAAACAGTAAAATCGATATTTTTTAAGGTAAGTTTCATATTCACCCTGAAATTAAATCCGTTGAGAACGTGAAAAACAGGCCTGATGCCCTCTTCATAGCACCCTTGAATAAATCTCTCCTTGCAATACCAAGGCTCGATAGAGACAATAATTGACTTCAGCCTGTTAAAAACATTTGATTGATTAAAAAACCAGAAGTCTCCTCCAAGCATGAAGATTTTCGCATTAAGGGCCTTGTCGTTATCTGTGAATTCGAAATACTCAGTCATACTTGTATTGAAAATTAAATTTTCATCATCAACTGCGTACTTCCCATCGTTTGCCCAGTAGAAAAAAGTGTTGAAACAGCCTCGGTAGTCATATTCACAGTCTTCAACTCTGCATTTTTCATCACAAATATTATTAAAAATCATGTCTTCAAAGCACCCAGATGCACAACTTCCGCATTTTCCCCAATCAAAGTAACATTTTTTCACGTCACATTCAGGGTCACAGATGTCATTTGTTAATAAAGTTAAATTGCAACCTTCATTACAGTAACAGTCTTCAATATCGAATAAGCAGAAGGTGTTGTTACAGCTTTCATCGCATTTACCGTCTCCGATCATTCCAGGATTACATCCTTCTGCGCATTCGCAGTCTTCTCCATCATAATTACATTTAGAAACATTGCAATCTGGGTCACAAATACTGTCATTGATCATTGATTGATGACAATTAAGGTTACAGTTACAGTCGCTCCAGTCATAAAAGCACTCAGAAACATTACAAACTTTATTACAAATCGAATTGTTTATCCATGCCGGTGAACATCCCTGAGCACAATCACAGTCACCATCATCATATTTGCAATAAGAATTATTACAAGCTTCATCACATTTATTATCTCGAAGCATTCCATCGTTACAACCTTCAGAGCAGTCACAATCGCCTCCATCCCAAGAGCAATTTTTATTATTACAAATTTTATTACACACGCTGTTGTTTATCATTGAGGGATGACAGCCTGGTGCACAGAAACATGATTCATAGTCATAAAAACATTCTGAAACATTACAGACTTCATCACATTGTTTATTTAATAATAAAGTTGCAGAACAATTTTCAGGCATTTTCATTGAACAGAGACAATCACCGTTGTCATATGAGCATGCTGATATATTACAAGATAGATCACATTGATTATTTAGAAGTAAATTTGTAGGACAGGCTGGTGAGCAGTAGCATTTTGTATTATCATAGTTGCAGGATTCGAAATCGCAGAGAAGGTCACACTTTGAATTAGTTTGCATTGTTTTATTACAACCTGGACTACATTCTAAGCAATCTCCGAAATCAAATCCGCAGACATCATGATTGCAATTTTGATTACAAACATTATTTGAAGTTGTCCTGGTGCAAGATTTACTAGTGCAGTTTGATTTGCAGTCTCCCCCGTCAAAATTGCAAGCAGCTGTCATACATTCTATATCACAGTTCCCGTCTTTAATCATTGTTGTATTGCAGGTTAGGCTGCAAGAGTTAGATAATTGAATGAGTAAAGCAAACCACATAACCATTTATAGTTCTATATTCGAGATAATTTATTATTAGTTTATATTTTAGAATTAAAGAATCAGATTTAGATATAAGAGAGTTTGATTCATTTATCAAGATGATGTAAGAAGAAGATCTTTTGATTTAAAGAAGTTTGAGATGGATTTTAATTATTAGAATTCTTTAAATTGATATGTATTGAGTAATCAGTCAAATAAAACTTAATCCTCATCTTGAGTTGTTTGATTTAATTCCATGTTTGTTATATATTAAGATGATTATTTTTATCAAATTTAAATAAGATCATCATTAAATTCATCTCTAGTTGTTCATTTTCTAACTCAGATATTAGCACATTTGATTTCCTATATTAGATAAAAGCTAAATGAATATTTACAGTAATGATTTTAGATTCTTCCAAAAAAATAATCAATGCTTTTGATGTTTGAGGCAGATTTAAGAGTTTATTTAAATTATACCTATATAATATTTAGGAAAATATATTCACTTACAATCTTTAATAGTACCTCTTTCGAGACTATCAGAAATTATCCATTAGTTTATGCTTTGATAATAAAGTCACCATCTAACTCATTTTCAAACAAAAGACCTTATTTCTTCTTATACTCAAAGCTTCTAAATCTTTGAAGTATCTCAGTGATTTTCAATATCTAATCATAATTCATATCTAACAGACCCACGAAGTACCTAATCCCACCCAAAGTCCAAATCTAAAAATTTCTTTAATAAAAACATCTATCAAGCCATCCAATTTCACAAAAATTAAATCTTGATGTCCCAACCTCTCTCAACATTCCCAAAATCCACCAAAGAAATTAACCCTACAAATACCACTAACCTAAAAATCATCAAAACTCAACCACTCCAAGCATTCCAAACCCCAGTAAAGTTGAAATAAACCCAATATGTCGCTGTTCAGAGATAAGATCATGGGCTGTTCTCCAGTGTTTTACTCTCATCCAGAAGTTTACCCAGAAATCTGCGAATATGTGAGTCCAAAAGCGCATGAATTCGAGAGAGGAGGAGTGATTCACGCAGGTTCTGCAGATACCTACAAGAACTTTATCAGCATGAGTCTCGAATCACAGCGCAAATTTTTAGAAGATCAAATCGACATCGTGATCAGAACTCTATTCAAAGTGTTAGAAACCGCTTCAGACGACATAAAATGCAAGCAAAGTATTTTATGCACCTTAGACGGTATCGCTTTTGACATCGGCGCTGACCAATTCGTAAGAATCATGACATCTCAAATGCCGATAAACATTCTACAGATCCTCACGCGCTATGGGCGCGTGAAAAACGAGGACTCAGTAGTGATGGAAGCCGCTGCTCATCTTCTCAGCATTCTTTTAAGTGAGCTGATAATTCGCCCAACAGGTCAAGTTTCAGACCCTCAAGCGCAGGCCGTGAGTTTGATCGATTTTTTACTGAACCAAAGTGTTGACTACAAGTCAAACGTTGACTCTTTGCTTTATTGTATGTTGCCTTTATTCAAAATCAGTCACATTCGGAGCTTCTTTTTGACCACTGGAGGCCTGAGACTCATCATCAATCCAATCTTTACTACCAAGTCAGGCTCAGTCCAACCCATCTACTGCGCATTGCTCGCCTTGTGGCAAATCACCTTCAATGAAGAAGCTGTCGAGTACTTCATACGCAAGGACTATGAACTTATCAGTATCATTGTGAAGGAAATAAGAAGGACTGATAAGGAAAAAGTACTCAGAGTTGGACTTGGAGCATTGAAAAATCTTGCTGAAGCCAGTCATGCTGCTATTGAAATCATGATTGAAGAAAAACTTTTAGAAATTATTGACACACTTTCAAGAAAAGTACTGAAAGATGAGGATGTTATTGATTTGATTAAAGGACTTGGAGATGTTCTTCAGAAAAATGTGAAAATTTTAAGTACTTATGAGAAGTGGCTTCAGGAACTTAATAGAGGGGAACTTGTTCAGGGAGTCACTCATACTGAGAACTTTTGGAAGGAAAATGCGAAGAAATTGGAAGATAATAATCATGAGGCTTTGAAAAAATTGGTATTGTTGCTTAATAGTGCTCATGTTGGAACTGTTGTACTTGCACTTGGAGATATGGGAGAATTTGCTAGGTTCCACCCGTATGGAAAAAGCTTGGTTGCTAGAATTGGAGGAAAGTCTAGGGCTATGGAACTCATGCAGAGTGAAAATGGAGAAATTGCCTTGGCTGCTTTGTATTGTGTTCAGAAATTGATTATTCAGAACTGGCAGAGTCTTAGTTAGTTAGTAAGTTAGAGTGATTTATGGAGACTTTTGGAGTTTTTTTTGGGGATCCTAAACCCCTCCAATATCATCCTACTTCTAAACCTCCCCTCACCATCATAAAACCCTTCTAAATTCACCCTTAAAACCCTTAAAATAAACATGGAGCACTGGCTTATATCATTTAAGTCTTCTCAGTCAGAAAGTGCGAACCTATGGCACTCTCTACGAAACGACCAGCTAAACAAGCACCTGTGCGGAACGCACACATTCAACATAGACCAGCAGTTCAAATCAGGTTCTCTGGATTCACTGGTGGCAGTGGCTGACGAGTTATCACGTTTGGACCACCAGCTTGAGTCATCCTTGCGAAAAATCGAGCGTCAATGCTTTGACTTAGACCCGAACCCATCTTTAACAATCTGCCTTCCGAGCAAGGACAACAAGGACAACAAAGAATACGTCACAACTTCGAACTATTTGGCGAACTTCAAATGGGACGTGACAAAATACGCTCCTTCTAATAGTTTATCAGAACTTGCTCAGTTAATAGAAGATCGTCTTCACAAACTTGATGATGACGTCAAAGCTCAGACTGCGAAGTTCGTCGAACAACGCAATGCCTTGTCTCAAGTCAGTAAAAGAGACACAGGAGGCCTTGCAAGTCGTGACCTTAACGAAGTCCTTACTGTTGAAGTTTGCAATGCAGGTGATTTTATTAACTCTGAGTACCTCAAGACCCTCGTCGTCGCGGTGCCGAAAAAAGATATCGAGACCTGGCTTCGTGAATACGAGTTTCTCAGTGATCGGGTCGTTCCTGGATCTGCTAAACAGTTTAATGTTGAGGATAAAGACAACCTCACCTTGTGGCGCGTCGTGATTCTTAAAGTCGGCCTTGATGAAGTCGTGGCTAAAGCAAAGAAAAGCCGATGGGTCATTCGTGAGTTTGATTTCAACCCGGACCAGACAGAAATCAATAAAAAACAAGTCGATGAGTTAAAAGCGGAATTTGCGAAAAAACAAGCAATTTTACTTGGACTTTGCAAAAGTGTCTTTAGTGAATTGTTTATTGCTCTTGTGCATTTAAAAGCACTTAGGATTTATGGAGAGTCGATTTTAAGATACTCACTTCCACCGCAGTTTTTCTCAGTCATCGTCACGCCGAAGGACGGGAAACAAAAGAAAATACTTGATGGACTGGTTAAGAGGTTTATGAAAAGTGGGGAAAAAGCAGACGTTTATTGCACTAAAGAGGAAAGTGAAGACGGGGAAGACTTCTTTCCGTTCGTCTTTATCAGGATGCCAAAATTCAGTGATTCTTAGAATAAGTAGTTAGCGACATCTTTATATAATGTTTGAAGAAACCAAAAACTCGTATGAAGCTCTTTTGAAAAAAGCTTATAATCAACTTAGACACGGATGTGGAAGACTTATTTGTTGGAATCCTTTTTGTGCTTCGAATACAAATTTTCCCAGACTTTGTGAGGTGCAGTGTGTGGAGTACTTGCTTTATCTGTCGAATTGTGTTGATATGAGACGTATTCAAGAAACTGGATACTTTATTTTTTGTGCTGAACCTGCTGTCACTGGTCAGGGCTTATCGGAAAGTGAGGAGTCTGGAAGACTGCTTATGACCTTCGCGAATGTAGAGGAATTCGGAGTGAAATTTTTGAATGGAATTTTGAGTTTTGAAAACCCTGCTGTTGATTGGAGTGGACTACAGAATTTTATTGAAAACCTTCAGCCACTTTATCAAGCTCGTTTTGTTAAAGATGATATCTTTTCATCTATCTTTAAAAGTGTACCGGTTACAAGATATAATTCGTTGTATTTACCTCGGTTCTGCTTGATGTCGTTAATTGTTCTGTCTGAGCTGCAAACCGCTCCTGAAACTTTTATTTGTCTTAGTCAGTCGATTTCTCCTCATGGGAGTATTTCAGATCAGATCTGCCAATGGATTGATTTCTTTCCCTCAAAACTCCTAGAAAAAGTGATCCACTCCCTTCAAAAATGCATCAGTTCTCAATTCGAAAGTCTTTCATCCCCATCAAGTTTCGACCGTTTTTACTCAACTTTACATCTCTTAAACCTAGTCTGGCGTTCAAACGATCGTCAGATGCGAGTAGACTACAAAGAATTTTACAACAAAGAAATAAACAAAAAGATGGACATTCCAGAAGAGTATAAAAAGTGGAAAGTTTCATTAATAGAGCGAAAAAGAAAATTTTCATCAAAATGGTTTTCAATCCTTGACTTTCCTTTTCTTCTTGACTGTGAAATGAAGACCCGATTATTGCAACACGAGCATTACGAGGCAGTCGAATACCAACTGACTCAATTTTTCATTGTTTCCATCATTTCAGGAGTAATGGAATCTCCTTACTTCCAATTAGAAATCAGCAGAGAAAATATGGTCGAAGACTCAATCAAACAATTCACACGAAAAGACATAAACCTCAAAAAACCCCTCCGAGTCAAGTTCATCGGAGAAGAAGGTGTCGATGAAGGAGGTGTTAAAAAAGAGTTCTTTCATCTTTTAATAAAAAAGCTTTTTGAAGACTCACATCAGATCTTTTCTTATAAAACTTCTGAAAGAGTCTACTGGTTCAACCCTGCTTCAGGAGACTTGAAACTTTTCGAGCTTTTTGGAATAGTTTTAGGACTTGCAATCTTCAATTGTGTCAATGTCGATATCAACTTCCCAACAGCTCTTTACAAAAAACTTCAAAACTCCTGTGTTTCAATTGCAGATCTTAGTGAAATCGACAAGTCTGCTCAAAGTTCACTTTCACATCTTCTTGAAACAAAAGAAGACGTGTCAAGTCTCAGCCTTTCCTTTGTTATTGAAACTGAAGTCCAAGGTCTTCGCTCTCAACATGAATTGATCAAAGGAGGAAAAGACTTGCAAGTGACTAACTCGAATCGTGAAGAATTCGTCAAACTTTATGCGGATTGGCTGCTTAATCAGGGAATTCAAGAACAATTTGAAAGCTTTCGAAAAGGGTTTAATAAGATCTGTGGGGGAGGGGTCGTGAATTTGATTCGCCCTGAAGAACTTGGACTTGTGCTCTGTGGAAAACCTGTGATTGACTTGAGAGAACTGGAAAAAGTCGCGGTTTATGAAAATGGCTTTACGAGAGAGACTCATACTGTTGAGATGCTTTGGAAAATTTTACATTCTTTAGAAGTCGAAGATAAGAAAAAGTTTCTGTTTTTTGTTACAGGGTCGGATAGAGTACCTGCTGGTGGGTTTTCGTCGATTCAGTTTGTCATCTCGAGGAATGGACCTGATTCTGATAGGATTATGACCGCTCATACTTGCTATAACTATCTGCTTCTACCGGAGTACACCTGTGAGACCAAAATGCGTAAACTTCTGCTCCTCGCCATAAACAACAGTGAAGGCTTCGGGCTGCGATAATATCCAACGAAAAACATTAGAATTAATTAGACTACTATCATCTTGAAGTACCTCCTCACCCTCTCCACGACAATTTTCTTCACAACAGCTGCGGCTAAAGACTGAAGTTGCTCAACCCAGAGTCTTCCTTCTTCTTTCTGCCCCTCTTCATTTTCCGAGTCTTTTTCCAGGTCTTCAAGGCATTCATCCATATCTTCATCATCACTTTCCAAGAACTTAAGACAAACTTTTCTCTTATTTTCCCTTCGAAAAGACTTAATTTCATAAAAATGTTTGAAAAGCTTGTCAACAACAAAAGTGTTTAAAAGTTTCTCCAAAGCACTGCAAGCCAAACGATTTTTCACATCAGGGTCTTCCTGCAACTCACTCTTAATCCTTTCAACAGACTGTGCAGGACTCACTGATTCTGACCAGTTCTGCTGCAATGTAACGACTGGAGTTTCCGCTTCAAAAATCTTATCAATAAGCGTTTCGAAGTTTTCCCTTTCACTTGAAACTCCGATACTTGCCTTTCTGATTGGTTTTGACTTGTTGATAAATTTTGTGAAACTTACAGTTTTTGATGTTTTTGAAGCTTCGATTTTTTTCTTGAGCATTAAACTAGAAGACTTGTTTTTACTCAGAGAACTGTTGGAAGGTGAAGAAATGACTGGAAATGGAGAAGTTGGGGAAAGACTTGTTAGAGCTTTTAAGGGTTTTTTGAAACTTGAGTCACTTTTAAGGCTTAGTTTCAGGTCTGAACGGTTTAGTCTGTCGATTGCGGAACAACGGGATGAGTTTCCGTAGGACTTGAACTTGGAAAAGCCTTTGACGAGGTTTTTATACTCGAGTTTTTCGTAGAGACTTGTTACTTTTAATACGATTTTCAGTAAAGTGTATTGTTTTCGCTCTTCTAGATATGACTGAAGACTTGAGAAGTACCCGGAAAACTTCTTTTTTACAAGACTTCGAAGGATTTTAATGAATTTAACTTTTATCTTTGAGTGAAGGTGAATTGCTTTGAAAGAAGAAACTTTCATCCGTGATTGGATCTTTTTTAGTGAAGATAAAATAATGATTAGGCCGTATTTTGCGTTTGAAACTGGTTTTTGGAAGGTTTTTATGCAACTCCAAGAGAATTTCAGGTTTTTTTTCAGGATCTGTGAAAGTTTCATCCCCAGTCCTCGCGCGTTGGTCTTAGCAGCGAAGATTTTGTTGATTTCTTCCATTTTTGAAGATACCCGATGACGTTTCCACAAGTCGAAGTACTTCACGATTAACACCCTGCTATTTTTCAGAGATGTGAAGAAAAAAATGTGGTTTATCACGTTTATCTGCGTTTTCATCGCGTTGAAAATGTTGAAAAGTACTGCAAATCCTCGATCTTTCAGTAAAAAACTATCAATTTCTGTTAAAATTTCAAGACCTTGACTGATTTTCATCATTTTTTTCGCATTTTCAGCGAAATTGATAAAACCTGTTGCTTTTCTCTTTTCTGTCCTAGCCTCAAAAAGCTGTTCCAAGATATGAAAACCTTCTTTTCTATAAATTTCTTGAAAATAAGTATGAACAATAATTTTCAAAGCAGCAGTTCTTCCATTTTTTCTAGTTTTATTTAAAATATCGCAGATCCTTGCGACTTTTTTTTCCTTTTCCTCAACGATTTTCTGTTGTTTCCATAATGAAAAGTCAGCCAAGTCCTTCAAAGCTTTGCTTTCAAGTACGACTTTATTCCTTTGAATGACTTTAGCGATGGCATTGATAAGAGCAGAGATGCTTTTATTGACCATCGCGTATTTTTTTAACTTGGCAAATTCTTTCAACTCGTTAAAGTAGATCAAAAAGACCTGCAACGAGTGATGTGAATGAATTTTAAAAACTTTTTTCAATGCACTTTCTTTTTCCCCGAAAGGATTAACTGAAACCGACCGTCTTCTAAGTTCCATCAAATTTCCAGCAGTTGTTTCACTTTCAACTCTAATAGTTGAGTAAAACTTGGTAATAGGAAAGCCGTCAACTTTGACAAGACTAGAAAACCCGATTGAAAAAGACTCACCAGAGTAAATATTCACACTTTCATCGAATATTTGATCAAACACGTAACTTTTCGCTTCAAGTGTCTGAAGTTTGCATAAACTTTTGTTACTCACTCGCCATTCGTGAAGACTGTTCTCGTCCTTCGTGATTCCGAATAATACGCTTTTCCCGCCTGCGATTGTTTTGTACTTTGATGGGAATTTTACTAGTTTTAGGCAACCGTGAACTGCGTAGACGTCTTTAGTGTCTGTCAGGACTGCGATGAAGTCGTCGCAGTTTACAATTGCTTGAGTAAATAACTTGTCTAAACCTTTTATTGCTGTTGGACTCGAGGTTTTACTGTTGGTTGAACCGCAGAATGGCAACTGGCCGTAAGCGTAGAGAAAACCTCCGGCTGTGCAGAATACTGTGTAGCCTGCACCGCAGGCTACTTGCTTTACTGAGTAGATCTTTGCACTGGATACTTGTGTTGGAGGTTGCTGACGGCACATTGGCTCTCCACCTAGTTCACCAACATGACCTGAACCCCAAGTGTAGAGACTTCCGTTTCGGTCAAGTAAGGCGACATGGGTCTGTCCCACAGATGCTGAAGTACATTTAGTTCCTGGTAAAATCACCTTCATCGAAGTTTCAAAACAAGCCGGGATGCCAAGAAGTCCAAACTCATCAGGGTCGCTTCCAACAACGAAAGCCTGTCCAGTGAATGAGATGAGTACGGCCATTGAACTATTGCATGAAATTGACTTGATCGAGTCACTCAAAAAGGACTGTTTCAAGGACTTGAGGCACACTGAATACGCTTCAGAAGACTCAGTGAGGATGACTCCCCAAGTCTTATAAAAGCAACTCGACTTGCTCGCATTGGAGACTTCGAGAATTTTAGGAGTCTGACTGGACAACAGAGATTCAGGCCAGACTGCTATTTGGTTGAAATTTCGGACAGCCATTCTTATTAATTATAGCTTGTTTGAGTTATTTTATTCAGTAGTTAACTGTCGTTTAATATCAAGGATGTTCGGAAAGATTTTTTTTATAATATTTCGAGTTTTCTTATTTTTGTTAGGAGAAGAGTTGAATTGATTTGATTTGATGATGAAAAAAGACCTGGTATTTGAATACTTTTGAATGTTTGTTATTGGTGAAGTAGGTGCATTAAATTTTACAAGGAAAACATGTCGGGTTGATGTTAGAAGAAAGTTGGGATTTAGTTTGAGTGATTTGATTGTCACCCGGGTGGACCTTTTTCATTGAAAAAGGAAAAAGAAAGAAGCCAGTCTAATGGTTTTTAGATTTATTAGAACTAATTCACTATTTAATGTAAATACTCAGCCTTGAAGGCAAAGTTATCAGCTGTTCCTATCATTCTTGGGTTTACTTTGAAGTTTTTCACTTCTCCTTTTATTGAATAGTCTACACTTTCGCTTAGCCCTGTTCCTTTTATTCGGCTCTTGTTGGCTCTTTGGCTTGGAGTTAGTGGAAGGGTGTTGTCGGCTGCGATTATTTTATATTTTGGCTTTCCTCGGTTGTATTTTCTGATCGCTGGACTTAGAGATATTGGCTCTTTGCTTATTTTTGAAGTGTTCATTTTTACACTTGGAAGCTGGTTTGGAATATTTCTATTCACTTGCCCTTGAGTGAGTAACGCCCTACGATCATTATCCCTAATAACAATAGGTTCACTAAGTCTATTCGCATGATTTCTCGAAGTAATCGGACTCCGATTGATATTCTGCAAAAACGTGAGACTTGAATGAACACCTCTAGGAACATAAAACCCATCCGAATAACTCGCGCTTTTACCTCCACTGACGACCTGTTTATTAAGCATCAAGTAATAAGCAGCAGAGACAGCATCATGTTTATTACTTTCGACCTGACTCTGAGCGACTTCTGGATCAATTGAAAAGTTTTTCAAGCTAGCAAGAACTCCTTTATCAACAGGAATATAATCATATCCAACAACGATTCCTTTATTCAAGTCCTGATTAACCTGTCGAAACCAAGAATGACTTTTAATCTGATTTAAAGTCATTCTTTTTTCAGGGTCTATAGTCAAAATTCCTTTAATCATTTCTTTCACCTCATTCGAAATGAACTTAGGACATTCAAACTCACCTGCCAGTATCTTTTTATAAAGCTTGCTCGTATTCGGGTCTTCAAACGGTAGATACCCACAGACCATAGCATATAAAATCACCCCTGAACTCCAGATATCAACTCCAAGCGGAACATACCGTTTCCCAGCAATCATCTCAGGTGCTGCATAGCAGGGACTTCCACAGGCAGTCTTAAGCAGTTCACTATTTTTATAAATATTGCTAAGTCCGAAGTCCACTAATTTAATATTCTTCTCATGGTCAAGCAAAAGATTTTCAGGTTTCAAGTCACGATGAACAATGTTGACTTTATGCAAATACTCAATACCTGAGATGATTTGCTGGAAAAATCGACATGCGTCTCTTTCTTTCAGCTTTTTATTCGCAACGATAAAGTCAAACAACTCACCTCCTGGAGCGTATTCCATTATCAGGTACAATTTCTTGGAAGTGTCGATGATGTCGTAAAGTTGGATCAGGTTCTGATGGCGGATTAGCTTTAAGATGTAAATTTCTCGAGCTACTCGCTCTACATCGGCCACGTCGGAAATTTTTGCCTTTTCTAAGACTTTGATTGCAACTTTTTCGGAGGTTAAGTTGTGGTAACCGATTTTTACTTTGCCGAAAGTTCCTTGGCCGATTTCTCGACCGACGGTGTAGTTGCCGATGTTTTTGGATTTTTCTTGTTTTTCTTGTTTTGAGTGCGACCTGCTTGGTTCTTACATTTTATTGATATTTTAGGATGGGTGGATGATGAAGTGGATTGGGATTTTTGGGCTTTTAGGGTCATGGACATTTTCATTTTAAATGTTTAACGATTATAATTAATGAACGGACTGGAAGGGTTTGAGGGGAAGAGAAAGGAGAATATTGGGAATTATCATGTTGGAAGGGTTATTGGAAAGGGAACTTTTGGAACTGTTTTTATTGCACAGGATAAGGCTTCGAATCAAGTATTTGCAATTAAGTCAATTTTGAAATCTAAAATAACAACCGAAGCTTCTTATCTCTTTTTGCGGTCTGAGAAAGAAATCTTATCACAACTATCAAGTCCTTTCGCTGTTTCATACTTTGGATGTTTCCAGGACGACTCGTCGGTTTACTTTAAACAAGAGTTTATTCCTGGAGGGGAGCTATTTTCATTGATTACTCGTCAGCAGTTTTTATCAGCTAGGCAATCGAAATTTATAATGAGCGAAATTGTTTTATTTTTGAATCATTTGCATGATAAAGGAATCGTTTACCGCGACTTGAAACCAGAAAATATTTTGATTTCATCGACAGGCCACGTGAAAATCGTTGACTTCGGTTTCGCATCAAAATCCGAAGAACACTCTAAAACCTTCTGCGGCACAGTAGAATACCTTTCTCCTGAAATAATAAAAAGAAAGCCTCACGGAACAGAAGTAGACTGGTGGACATGCGGAGTTCTTTTATTTGAAATGTTAACAGGCCGTAGTCCATTCGGTGGAAAAAGTTCAACTCAAACATTTGAGCGAATTTTAAACCAAGAGCCGATTTTCCCAAGCCGAGTCGATTCAGACGCAAAGGACCTGATTTCAAAGCTGTTGCAGAAAGACCCTCAAAAGCGAATAAAAGGAGAAGAAGTTCAAAAGCATCAATTTTTCAAAGACATTGACTGGCACGAGGTAGAAAAAATGTCTTATCCGACTTTTCAGCCTCCCAGTCTTCGGACTCCTTTAGACGCTTCTTATTTCCCGCATTATAATGAGAAGAAGGTGTTAGGCGGGAGTGTAAAGTACAGTTTTGAAGGGTTTGATGATAGGGAAAATTAAGGTAATTAATAATGGAAGTTTTTATCACTGCTAAGACAAAAGTTTCAAGAGTCTTTCAGGGTGTGAAGGAACAACTGGACTTGATGAAAGATGTTACGTTGATTGGATTTGATGATGGATCTGGCAAGGTTGTAGCTATTGCTGAAAAAATCAAAGGACTTTATCAGGGGATTGACCAGG
Organism: Stentor roeselii; assembly: GCA_006503475.1. Taxonomy (NCBI): domain Eukaryota; phylum Ciliophora; class Heterotrichea; order Heterotrichida; family Stentoridae; genus Stentor; species Stentor roeselii. The sequence continues at coordinate 38,628 of RSEH01000153.1, forward strand.
AGAATGAAATTTTTGAGAAGGATGGACAGGCTGGTATTAGGGTGAGGCTTAAAATTGTGTGATTAATAGTTAAGGTCAATCAAGGCAGTTTAAAGTAAGTTCAAAATCACAAGAATTTTAATAGTTCTCATAGATGAAATCTTGAAGAACAGTAAAAGTACCATGATGTATACTTCAAAATAAACAGTCATTCTAACCCTCTCATTTTTCTTTATAATAAAGAATTTCTTACTCCTCCACCTCTTATTCCCTCCAAACCACTCAAAACCTAAAAAAATCCAAAAAATCTCCAAAAAAACCAATCAACTCCTCCACTTCAACCCTGTAATAATAAAAAATGGGTGGATCACAATCAGCAGGAGACGAAAGATATACAATCGAAGTCCCAAACTCTTCATCCCCAGGAAGTACTCCAATCTACAGACACCCAAACTCAGCATCAGGTTTAAAAACAGAGTTGAAATCGGGTGCAAAGACCTTATACCACAGCTTTTTACATTCATCTCATCATTACGGCAGCTGTATGTGCGTGGGTACCCGACAAGTGAAGCAAAAATCAACAAAAGACGGTAAAGTAGAGGTGAAACTAGGAGAATATCTTTGGAAAGTCTACGCTGACGTGCGTCAAACTTCTAGAAAAATCGGTTTAGGCCTTCATCGTCTAGGTTTGACTCAACGAGATGAAGAGGGGCATTCTTTCATTGGAATTTACGCGAAGAACAGTGAAGAGTGGCTTATAAGTGACTTGGCGTTGATGAGTCAAAGCATCACATCAGTGCCGATGTATGACGTGCAACAAGCAGACACAATCGACATGATCGCGAACCAGACGAACATGAAAGCGATTTTCTGCACAGCTGCTCTTTCAAAGAACCTGATAAAAATCAAGTCAGAAGGCTTGATCAAGACCATCGACATCGTCATTATCTTTGACGAGAAGACTTCTGAACTTTCCGCTCAAGCTGAACAAGTGGGTCTGACCCTTTACACCCTACAAGAAGTAGCAAGTCTCGAAACAAAACATGGAAAAGAAAGACCTCCTCATCCAGAATCCTGGTTCACCATTTGTTACACTTCAGGAACAACAGGAAAGTCGAAAGGTGCGATAATTACTCATGCTAATATGGTAGCGACTATCTCTGGAGTACTTGCAGGTGGTTTAGACTTGGTCTTTTCAGATGTTTATCTTTCTTACCTTCCTCTTGCACATATGTTTGACCGTGCTTGTGTCCATGCCTGTCTCTCTGTAGGGGCTGCTGTTGGGTTCTTCTCTGGAGAAATCATGAAACTTAAAGACGACCTGGCCGCTCTCAAGCCAACGATTTTCATTTCAGTCCCAAGACTTTTCTGCCGGTTTCACGATACCATCCAACAAACTTTCACAAGTGCCTCAGGCGCCAAAGGCGCCTTGATAAGAAAGGCCCTTGCTTCAAAACGAGAGGCTTATGCAAAGGACGGCACTGTCGTCAGCGGCTTTTGGGACTCGCTCGTCTTTAGCAAGGCAAAACAGGTCCTTGGAGGAAGGGTTCGATTGATGGTGACTGGATCTGCACCTATTGCAGGAGATGTCCTTGAATTCTTAAGACTCGTCTTTTGTGTACCGCTTCTTGAAGGATATGGACAGACAGAAACCTGCGCTGGAAGCATTTTGACTAAAACTCTTGAAAATCGAGCAGGAATCATTGGAGGACCGACTCCTGCAATTGAGATTAAACTTGCTGATGTACCTGATATGAACTATCTGCATAGTGATAAAGATGAACAAGGAAATCCTGCTCCTAGAGGCGAAATCTGCTTTAGAGGACCTACAGTTTTTCAAGGGTATTTTAAAATGCCTGATCAAACTGCTGAAGCTATTGATGAAGATGGATGGCTTCATTCTGGAGATGTTGGAGTCGTTTTGCCGTATAAGGGGGCTGTGAAGATTATTGATAGGAAGAAGAATTTCTTTAAGTTAGCGCAGGGTGAATACGTCGCAGCTGAAAAAATAGAAATTACTTATTCGAAGAGTTTTTATGTGTCACAGATCTTTGTTTATGGAGACTCTCTTCAAAGTTACTTGGTTGCAATCGTAGTTCCTGATGAAGCTTATACTAGAAAGCACTGGGCTCATCATAACGGGCATCATGAAGGGACTCATTTCAGTGAAATTTGTAAAGATCCGAAGTTTTTGCAGTTTATTTTAGAAGATATGGGAAAATTCGCGAAGGCGGAAAAACTTTTGGGATTCGAGGTTGTTAAAAAAATTCATCTGGAGCCTGTACTTTGGACTACTGAGGATTTACTGACACCGACGCAGAAGTTGATGAGACATCAGGCGAAGATTCGATATCAGGGTGTTCTTGATCAACTTTATAAAGAACCTCTTTAGATTATTAGTTAAGATTTATGGGAACTTTTGGATTAGTTGATATTCTTTTATGCAATGATGTTTAAAGGACTGAACAACAACACCCTGACTTTTCTGAATTGCCTTCTTGAGTAATGCTTCGCGCACATTGGGTGAATGCTTGGGCTACTCGAGTGTTTTGCTTTGCACTTACTTCTAAGAAATGGCAACCTACTTCTAGAGAAAGTTTTAAACCTTGCTCGTAGCTTACTTCTCGAAAACTTGGCTGGTCACATTTATTTCCGATGATTAATTTTGGGAATGATGAGTGGTTTTTAAGGACATCAAGTTCCTTATGAATAACAACCAATTTTTCAAAAGAAGCTTTTCGAGTAACATCATAAACCATCAAAAAACAATCCGCTTCCTGAGCAACTTTATTAAAAATCGGGCTGGTATGATTGATGTCGATAATATTAAGTAAAATTTCTTTATCGTCAACTCTAATCTTCTGTCTATGAATTTCTTCTTCATTCGGGTTGTACCCAGTAGAAAACGCATCACTAATAAAAACATTGCACAAAGACGATTTCCCGACGCCATTATCTCCAACAACTGCAAGTTTGCATTCAACAGTAGAGTGCATTTATTAAGCAAATCTCAAAAAATCTTAATCCAGAACATTCATAATCCGATGAAAAAAACCCTAAAACTCATTATTGTTCTTCTAGGTGTGAACTTAATCCTCTCCGTATTCTTTATTTCAGGTAAGCGGGAACTTAAACAACTCAGGTATGCTGATCCCTTACTACTCCTCCTATTATCATCAATCCAACAAAGAAGTCCACAACTCAGACTTCGTACTGATCGGTCCAGTTTCGATCATCTTTGAAGCAATCAGCTCTTTATTAACCGTGAGTCTTTCTTCAAGATTTCTTCTTTACGACCAGGTCCTTGTCGGTCTTTTCGTTTCATGTGCAGTGATTTTTTGCAGTTCTTTTATTGCCCAGCCGTTTTTATTCTGTGTTGTTTACGGCTTTGGACTTGGGTGGTTGTCGGGTTTGACCTTTTTGCCAGTTTTGATGATTCTTTGGAATCAGTTCCCAGAAAAATCGGCGAGAAATACGGGAATCGCACTTTTTGGGTATATGGTCGGAACTACGCCTTTTGGAGTACTTTTCACTTTGGTCGTCAATCCGAATAATCAACCTGCTCGGTTGGAGGATGCAGAGGGCGAAGAACAAGAAACTTTTTACCCGGATAGTGTCGCTCGAAGGGTCCCTATGACTTTAAGAGTCATGGTTTTGACTTTGTTGGTCGTTGGACTTGCTGGACTTGCACTTGTTTCTAGGGATAAAGGTGAAAATAGAAAGAAGGAAAGTAGAAGAACACTTCGGTTGTCTCAGGTTGTTAGGGATAAAGAGTTTTGGAACTTGGTGGTTTTGATGTTCAATTGTTTTTCTGGAATTGGGTATGTGAGTTTGGTTTATAAGATTGTTGGAAATTTGTTTATTGAGGATGATTATTTCACTAGTTTTGTTGGAACTGTTGGGTTTCTGGTTGGAGGGGTTGGAAGAATAACCTATGGATATTTAATCGAGAACTACGAATGGAAACGTGTTTTCGGCCTGACATTATCAATATACACTCTATTATCCTTTAGTTTCTGGTTCACATTAGAAAGTCGTGAGATTTTCGGTTTTTACATCTCATTTTTCACTTTTTTATCCTCAAGTTTCTACACGAGTATAGCGATTCAGTGCCAAAGAGTTTACCCAAACGATAACTGGATAATGTCCTACATCGGTATAGCCTTTGTGCCAGGTTACACAATTCCCTACATATTCGAGAAGCTAGTGACTCCCAAGATCGGTTACTTCTGGACAATGATGATCGTCGCATTATTCCCTTTGATATCATTTTTTCAAGTCCTTTTTTTCCCTTCAAAAAAGTCTGGAGTGTTGATATCAAGTGATAGTTAATAATATGAATGCAAGAATAAAGTTCATTTTGTTCATGATTGGAGAAGTACTTGCTTGTTCAGTATATTTAAATAGGTAAGTGGAAATCTTAACAACTCAGGAATGTTGATTCCTTACTTCACGTCTTACTTTTATTATATGGATAAATCTATCAAGTCCTCGGATCTCATGATGATCAGTCCCATTTCTTTTTTGACTGAAGCTGTCATGACTGTCGTCATTATTCAACTTGTGGGAAAGTTTTTGATTTATGATCTTGTTGTTTTTGGAGTCTTTGTTTCTTGTAGTTTGCTTTTTGTTAGCTCTTTTGTTTTATCGCCTGTACTGTTTTGTGTAGTTTATGGAGTTGGACTTGGGTATCTGTCTGCTGCACTGTTTTTACCTATTTTAATCATTTTGTGGGAACATGTTGATGAGGATAAACCGAGGAACACTGGTATAGTGCTTGGAGGATACTACTTCGGAATAATCCCATTCGGTATTTTATTCACAATGGTTGTAAACCCCTACAACTATGCTTCCGATCAAGTCTCCAGCGAAGGAGAAGAGCCCCAAAGTATCTACCCATCAAGCGTATCTGACCGAGTCCCCTCAAGTATCCGAATAATGACCCTTGGTTTCCTTATAACTTCAATATCAGGTCTTCTGCTAATCCCAAGAAAGTTGATTCCAAAGAAAAAAGAGAAAAATTCAATGACATTCAATGATTTATTCCAAAACAAAATATTCTGGAGTCTTTTTTTCACTCTTTTCACAGCCTTCGCCGCGATCGGCTACATTCAATTCGTTTACAAGATCCTCGGAAACCTTTACATAAACGACGATCATTTCCTGTCATTATCAGGGTCCGCAGCATTTGCAGTGGGAGGTGTCGGGCGAGTGGTTTACGGTTTTTTACTAAACAAGTTTAATTGGCGACTTGTGATGATTTTTACTTACGCTTTCTACACTTTGCTTGCTTTTTCGTTTTGGTGCTCAATTCATAGTAAATCGCTTTTTTTAGCTTATTTGCTTGGACTGTGGTGGTGCTCGGCTTCGTTTTATAATGGAATTGCTTTACAGACTAATAAAGCTTTCCCTGGGAATGAATGGGTTTTGTCGTATGTTGGACTTGCTTATACCCCGGCTTATGCCATGCCTTTTGTGTTGGAAGAATGGGTCACTCCTGCTATTGGGTACTTTTGGACTTGTATCTTGGTGGCTTTTTTACCTACTTGCGCTTTAGTTATTACTGCTTTGCATCCGGAACCTAAGCCAAGGATCATCATCAGTAGTTTAGAAGAACTTAATAGTTAAAGTATAAACCTTCTAAATACTTACTTTACATCAAACTTAACCAAATCTTAAATTTAGGAAAAGAAGATATTTGTTAAAAAGGAAAATCAATAATGGACGACAAAAACCTTCTCAAAACAAAAAGCGCAAAAGTACTGAAAACTGTCCAAAACGAGCTTAAAAAATACTCTCCAATGGGTGCATCTAAAAGACAAGTCTATGTCGATCCAAAACTGCCAAAGGGTCAATCAGAAAAGCTTGCTAAAAAAATTTATACCTTTACGGAAAAGAACAAATTCATCAATGCTCCTTTGATGAACTATCTTGAATCAAACTACAAGATTCATGATGCCCATGCTCGCTTTTCAAAATCTCCAAGTAGTGAAAACAGGAAAACTATAGCTAAAGGATTTTATACTCCTTCCAGTAGGACTCCTGAAAGATCTCCTGAGCTTATAAGAAAGGACTCGCTGAGAAAAATGATGAGTCAGTTTGAAGGGCAGGAGCCGGAAAGAGCAGCTTCGCCTCACCTTGATGCAGTTAATGAGATTATGAAAGCATGCGATGTGCCTATAAACCCAAAAGAAAAAATCATACCTCATGTAATGAAGAACTATTCTAGACAAATGGGAAGACTTGCCACACAAGTAGGAAAAGTTATTGAGAAGCAAAGAGGGGACTCAGAAGGGTAACTTATATTTAGAGAAAGGAAAGAAATTGAAAAGAACTTAGCTAAAGATTTCTATGATGATGATGGAAGAAGAGAAATGGTTGAAACAGAGATGATTGACAAACTAATAAAAAGAGAAAGCTTTCGATTTAGACAATACAGCATGCCGAAACATCTGGATAATTTTTTGAGGACTCATACAAAATACCAATCTTAAGTTGACTTGAAAGTATTGAGATGAATAGTTTTATATAAATTCAAAGTTTCATTAAAAATTTTACATCATCTAAGTATTTTAATTAGTTGATATTCGATATGAAGATTTTTAATTATGTTTATATGTCTTGAACAAATAGAAAATTTGATCTGATCATCTATTTAATGAAATATAAATACTAAATTCTAAATAATCAAGAATTTCACTATTCTTATATGAGTTCACGATTGATTAAATATATTTACTGAAATCAAAATTAAATAAAAAATTCTTAATATGCATAATTTCACTATTCTTCTATTAAAGTTCGCAATTGATTAAGTTTTATCTAAATATCGAAAATAAAATCCTTAACATATTGTAAGGTAATCAATGTCTCAATCTTGTAAATAATACAAGAATTAGATCTTAACAAATAACACCAATTTAATTTTTATCAAGCATTTAAGTATCTTTGAAGTTCATCTTTATGTATTGAAAGCCACTTTTTCAACAGTTCAATATTGCATTCTTGCATCGCCAATATTGCAGCTTTAACTCTTGCCTTATTAAAAGTATCTTCAGTGCTTTCACTAGCCATTTCTCCATTGATATATGTTCGACAGGTAATAAGTCCATTCGAAACACTGAGAATTTGAGTATATCTTGCGTTCTGACCTTCGAAATATTTCTTAACAAAGCTGCTGATGCTTCGAGTTTCTAACAAGTCATCTAGACTTAATAGGTTTCCTTGAAAAGAACTTGATTCAAAAGAATTTCTATTGAGCTGTCTTTCTAAGCAATTTTTTGAATTCATGGGGGTAGTAATATTTTTATTATAATTAAGCTGAAAGAAAAAATGATAGAGAGGATTTTTATTGGATTGACTAGTCCCAATATACACAAGTCAACTGTTCTAATCCAAATTGATTGCTTCAAATTTTCCATTAGGAAATAACTGACATTAGAATCATCAATAATCTTAATAATTCAAAATAAATTTCTTGATTGCCTAAAGACCCTCATCATGCTTCTCTTTAATAATCAAGTTTTCAATAATTAGCTAAAGATTCTGTCAATATTCAGCCTAAATCATTGCTTATAGTAAATTGTAAATTTAGGAAATCACTCTCATACTAAGATAGAGAAATTTCTGTTTAATTATGATGCTCCTCTACATTTAAAGTCAAATAAACAATTTTCTATAAAGATAAATAAGAATTGCAGCCCCAATCTTTTTACCCTATTTAGCAAAACTAATTTGTAAAGCACCCTAATTGAAGAGTGACTTTCACAAGAAGTATTAACTGAAACATCTTAAAGTCTTTTAGTAAACGTTTGAATAAAGTAATATTAATAGGATGTTTTTTTATGTATGAAATAATTCAATTTGACTGAATTATGCCCTTTAATATATAAACTGAATTTAATATGTTTGATTAAATATTGACTCTAGCAGAGTTAATTATATTTTGGGACACACATTTGCGATAGTGGTTAAAATTTATATGATTTTGATAATTTTTAACTCTATTTACGTTATAATTTTTTATTAAAGAGCATTCATAGTCTAGATTTCTAATGATTTTCAATTAAATTGAATCAATTCAAGAGGTAAAAATATTCAAATTAATTAAAATTTGTAATTCTCAAACAAACTTTCCAAAAGTTTAACCACTTGGTCTATATAGAGATCATGTCATTATTCATCAAGTAAGCATCAATTAGTCACTAAGTAGACATCAAGTAAGCATGAAGTAGACACTTTAACTACAAATAAATTGCACCTGAGGTACACTTGGTATACACCCATCCTCCTAACACCTGGTCAACGCTAGTCCCAAACAACTACTTAAAAATATTCAAAACTTCAACATTTTTTGCAATATCTGCAAATTTCGTTTTTCCTCATCCTGCTGGAACTGCCTCTCCTGCACTTACGACCTTTGCGAAAAATGTGGTATTAAAAAAGGGTTTCAAGATCTTAACTCTGATGCTTGAAGAAAGATTTCATAAAATAATTAAGGAAATGGAAGAATGTACAAAAATTGAAAATTATATTAAAGAAGTGGAAAATAATGGCAGAAATTTAATTAACTCTCAGATAAAAGTTTTATTTTCAGGTAATCAAGGAAAAACTTAAGACTTATTACATGATATTGATATTTTCTGACTAGGGATTTTTAAACATTATTAGAATATAATTTAGCTAGATTCGATGCTATTAGATTGTGAAGAGATATTTTTAATAGTTTTGCTTACAGGATTAAATTAGTTGGCTTGAGATCTTTTAAGTCATTGATAAGATCTTTAACGTCATTGATAAGTTTTAAAATAATAAGAATATGTAATTAGGAGATAATAAGATACATTTATAAAAAAATCATTAAAAGTCATAATAAAAAAATTTTCACATTTGAATTAAACACAGCATAGATAATCAAATTCATCAAAAACTTATAATCCCTACAACCATTCATCTAATAAACCCTATCATGATAAAAATGGAAAGAGCTCTAACATTCCAAACATTGACCGGGACGTATCAGATAACATATTCTTCTTGGAACCAACTGAAAGAAGATATCGAGTCATTAACAGGTATCTACAGCCCAGACCAGACTTTATATCTAAGCGGTGGAATCACTGACCCTTGGTACATCAGAATAAACTTAGAAGAAAACATTAGTCATTTCCAAGTCGGGTCCAAAAACAACTTTACCTTAAGATTCTTCATCAACACTCCTCAGGGAAAAATTAGGACTCATGTCATGTTCGCGTTTAGGAAAACTTTCAGGATATTATCTGCTGTTTTTTAGTATCAGCGAAAGATAAATCTTTAATATTTTGTATGAGGGATTTCGCATTAGCTTATAACTCTTCGATTCTGCCGCTTGATAGGAATTTAGCAGATTTCGCTACTGATACTGAGCTTGAACTAGTTCAGGAGTCAGTTTATGATATAAATTTGATTTTTATTACAGTCTGGACTCCAATGGAAGAAGCAATTTATTGTTATTTCGATATTACTGATAAAATCTCAAAAGTAAAGCAATATTTAACCGAAATCGAAAGAAAACCAATAAAATACCTTATGGGGCCCAGAAATGACCAAGACTTAGAAGATAATAAAGACTTGAACTCTTATGGAATAAAAGATAACTCTCATATCGGATACCAAATAAGATTTCAAATACCACAACAATTTAATCATGAAGACCCTATTGATGTCTTTAAAAGATTTTTAAAATTGCCACCTCCTCTTGAATTTAGACTTGATGATGAAAATAAACCCATTTTTTTTGAGGCAGCCGACCCTTTACCCAAATGGAAAACCTTGAATCCTGGCCTTTCATTATTGGCTAAATGTTCCAATTCAAATTGTGAAGCTTTTCAATATCCTGTCGCTAAAAATCTTGGCTTTGGAATTTTTATTTTTACAGAAGAAAAAGAAAAAGCTGAATGTTTGGTGTGTAAGGAAAGGTTCAGTGATGTTCAGAGATTTTTTTTCTCTCGTTGTTGGTTTAAAGTACTAGCTGAAGATTTTGAGGGGAATAAGACTGAATATGTTGGAGAAATTAGTAATGAAATTGTTGAAAAGGTTTTAGATGAAGGTCGGAATTGGAAGGATATAAGAATGGAAGTTGATTTGATAGATAATTTAGAATAAGGAAAATTAGAAAACTCTTTGTCGTAATTATTTTTTTATAAGTCTTTCATCCAAGTTAAAGAATTAAATCTATTATTAATTAATTATTAAAACAAGCCTTCACCCAAGTTTAAACAACTAAAGTATGGAAATTAGAAATTCTTTGTCGTAATTATTTTTTAAAAGTCTTTCACCCAAGATAAAAGCGTAGAAAAAATAAAAAATACTTTTTAATTAGTTGTGAAGCAGCTCTGCAAATTCCAATACTTTCTGCAAGTTTTTGGATTGAGGGCCAACTCATGGTGAATAACAGTTAAATTCATCGGGATGAAGAGAATTTCAAGTATGTTTTATCCTAGAAAAGCAAATTTTAAATAGACTTCAAATAAAGCGATTTATACAGAATTGCAATGAAACCATCCCCGAAGCTCAGAAGTACTTCAAAGAGTACGAGTCATGTGAAAAGTCTCTGAAATTAGACACTTTGTCAGCACATGGTCGCAGTCTGAACTTTGATGTCTGCCACAGATTAATTAAGTCGAAGTTCAAGTTATATCGAGGAAACAAAATAGAAATGCGATCAGAAATCAGAAGAATCATATTTCTAGATTAGTTTATTATTATTATCAATTTGGAAAATCTTATGAATTGTGTCTCTGCCATCAGGACTTCATGGTGATAACTGCCTTGGCACCTTTGCTTTACATGAAGCACTTCAATGGTGTTAGGATATTTGATAATAATAGTTAGATATTTTAAATAAGAAGAAGGTAATTTTAAATTAAAATTCTGTGGTATATACTCATATTATAGATCAATTGAAAAAATAATTTAATTAATGATTTTCATTATAATTAATATCAGCAAGTGATGAATATAAAGTAATTTAGTCTTAAATCTTTAATGTTTTATTATTTTATCAAGAAGAATATTATTACTATCTCTAAACTAAAAAACCTTTAATTAAACTTTATGAAAAGTTAGCTTAATTTTTATAAGTACTATATGAAACTATTCTTTAATTTTCAAATCAAAATCAAGGCATTTATTTACAGAAATTTAAATTCAAACTTTCTTACTTCTTCTATCAATTATCTTAATTTCGAAAGTAAAAAACGATGCTGCTATTAAAATTTATACCTATATAAGTCTAAAAAAAATGGAATATGAGACTCTTTCTTTTGAAGTTCCTTTCCTCTACCAAATCTCATTATTCAGCAACCAAAACGAAGTGATCTGTGAAATTTCACTCTTCCAATCATCTCACTTTTCAATCATCACTGACCTGAGTCCAAAAATCCTGAACTACTTGAAATCCCTTCCAAAGTCGCTTTTATCAAAACTCATTCAAATCTCTCCAGACTTCTCAAAAATGATCATAAATCAAGGTCTTCAAGGTGGAGGTATCTGCATATGTTCCAGAAAGAAAACAGCTCCATTAGAATTAAAACAAATCTTTAATGAGATAATTGAAAGAAAAATAAAAGATCAAGTTTCATTAAACAATGAAAAATCTCTGGAATTTTCTAAAAGATTCTCTGATTCATTGAAAAATCTTACGATTTCTGAAAGAGATTTGATTGAATTATCGAAAATACCTGCTAAAGATGTTCATTACTGTTTCGAAGTTCTGTTTAGACTTACTGAAAACTTTGGAGTTATTCAGTTTAGTGATAAATATAATAGAGATCGACGAGCTCTCGCTGTTGATATAGCCAGAAAGTTGTTATTTTATGGAAATTTATATTTTTCTGTTGATTCTACTTGCATAGGAAACTATTACAAGCAAATGGATAGTTTAACAAAAATACTGATTCAACTCGAGAAAAATCTGAAAAGTTATAAATTAGAAACTTTTGATAGTTTCACTTTAATATCAATAAAAGGATTGATATCTGTTTCTCGAAGACCTAGAATTATTTCTGAGTTTTGGGAAAATTTTTTATATAAAAATAAAAATTTTGCATATCTTATGTATTTACATGAAATAGAGAGTCAAGAAGAATACATTGTAGACAATCACGAAACTTTTAGCACGCTATTCAATTTATCGTCCACTTCATCTATTTATTACTTCATCTATATTGATCTACTTGATGCTTATATCCAAGGGTCACACGATGATAAAGCCTTCATCAGCTCAGTCTTACAAAATGACCTCGAAAGATTAAATTCCTTGAATCCAAAATCTTCTTTCGAAATCCAGTCAATTTTCTTTAATTTCGCTTCAAAATGCATTTTAAATGATAGAGTTACCAAAGATTTTGTGAATCAACTATTATCTTCCTTAGAAATAATGAAAAACTGCGTCGAAGAGGGGATTTTAGAAATAGTTGTAAATTCTTTAAGGATTTTAAGAGGTGTAGAAGACTCAGAAGTTAGAAAAAGGGTGAATGAAATTAACGAAGATATAAAAAATCTTCCATTAAAATCTGAAATCAAGGAATTGGCCTCTTTGCCTTTCAGCAGTCTTTTCAAGGAAGTTAAGTCAAAGTTTTTAATTGAACAGAAAACATTTTTCGGAAAGTTTTTGAGATGTTTAGATTTGGAAAAGTTAACAAAAGGATTTGATTCAAATAATTCAATTGTTTTAGCTGGATTAACTGGAATGGGAAAGACTAGGCTCGCTATTGAGTATGCTAATCGATTTGAGCATAAATATGACTACATTACTTATTTTAATTGTGAGAATAAAGCAACTTTTGAAGTTTATGTAAGACTTTTTGCTAAGATTTTATGTGACTATAATGGAAAATATGATTCTACTAAGGAACATTTAATTAATCGATTAAGGAAAGAAAGAAAGGTTTTAAATATATTTGCTGGCTGCAAAAACCGAGAAATTTTTCAAGACTTCCTACTTCCTGAGTTTCACAATATAATCATTTTCAATCAAGAGCACCCAAAAGACGTTTCCATTTTAAAAATCTCAAAACTTCAAGAAGAACAATCTCTTCATCTAATCCAAGAACTGATAAAAGTCCCAATATCTCCTGAAGGTCTAAAAAAATTATTGAATATAATCGATGGCTGGCCTCTAGCAGCGAATATCATGATAGCCTATCTAAAAAACGATGAAAAACTAACTGACCAAGGTATAGAAGAGCTTAATTTTGATAAGTTAGACCTTGTTTCTATTTTAGAAATGATCTCAAAATTGATGAGAAAACTAAAAAAATCCAGTGAAATACTTTTAGGACTGATTTCTTTTTGTAACCCTGCCCGAATCCCTCGAAAGATGCTTGAAAAGGCATTCGAAGAATCCCTTGATAGCAACAATGACTGGTGGGTTGCAGTGTCTGAACTTGAAAAATTTTATATTGTTGAGTCAAGCAGAGACCATTTCGACATTCAGAATACGATTTATCTGGCATTGACTGAATACCGTAAACCGGAATATTCGAAAAATCTGCTGAAATATATTGATGAGAAATTTCAAATTTCACTTGGACTTTCAGAGGATCCTGAATTCAAAGAAATGATTCCTCAGATTTTTTCTATTCTGGATAAGCATGAAGGCCTTGATATGGTTAAAGTGAAAGTAGCTTTGATGATTAGTCTTGCTCTTATAAAAATTACTGAACACCAAGAATATATTAAAATTTTATGTAATGAGGTGAAAGGAATACTTGAAAATACTGAAGAAAATAAAGAGTCTTTAAATTTTTATTTTTTTCTTGGTTTTTTGTATTATAAAGTAAAAGATTTTAAAAATGCTTGCGAATGTCTAATTGTTTCTAATAGAATCCCTGATGATGAAATGACAGATGAGCATAAAATTTTAAGAGATCTGAAATTAGCAAAGATTTATTTAAAAATTAACAAAAATAATGAAGCACTTAAATTTTTAGAGAGGATGCTTAAGCTACTAAAAAAAGACAAACAAAAGAACAAAGTCAAGTATTTTAAGTACTTAGAAATTTCAGCTGATTTATTTAAAGATTTAAAAAAAAACTATAAGAAGGCTTGTGATGATTATCAAGAAATTTTGAATGAAAATGAGAATTGTGATCAGGTTGAAGTGAATTTTAAATTAGCTCAGTGCTTTCAGTTACAAGGAATATTTAATAGTGCTATTAGTACTCTTGATGATATTTCTGACTCTAGGATACTCACTTCAGCTAACAGGAGATATTTGGAAATTAACCTTATGTATGCAGAACTTTATGAAAATACAAAAAATTATCGACTTGCAGTATATTATTTAGAAACTGCACTAAAATTTGATAGTACTTTGAAAAGTAAAGGACTACTTCTAAGAATTTCTCATATTGCAGAAAAAGGTGGAATGGTTAATGATGCTATTTTTTATATGAGACAGCATATTGAATCCAATAATCTTCAAAAAGATACAGAATTGCTGAGAGAACTTGTGAATCTTTATGAAAAAAATCAAGATCATCAAAGTTCAATTAAAACTTTAGAAAATTTGATTGAGATTAAAGAGGAATCTTTAGGACTTTATAATCATGAAATGAGTAGCTTAAACCGTGAACTTTCAGCAAAATTCAACATCTTAAACAAAAAGCAACAAGAATTAATTTACTTAGAAAAATCTCTCAAAATAAACAAAGAGTTACAAAATGAACTAGGAAAAGCCGATGACTTAGAAAAAATCGGCATCATTCACTTCGATGATTATAAAAACTCTCTAAATGAAAGTTCAATATCAAAAGCTCTTGAATCTTTTCAAGAGTGTTTAATTATCAAAGAAAATATTCAAGGAACTGATGAAATTGAAATATTTCGAGTTATTAACTACATCGCTTCGATTTATACTCATCGAAGACTTTTTGATAAGGTTGTCAACTGCTTGAAAAGGTTCGAAGTTGATGATTCGAGATTTTTAGATTTCGAAGATCCGGTCGTTGGAGATATTTTCTATGGTTTAGGATTTGCTTATAGAAAACTTAACAGAAATCATCGATCTAAACAAAATTTCTTGAGGTTTGTTAACTGGAGAAGAAAATTTCATGGAAGTGAAGATAGGATTGCATTTGAAGTTGAAAAAAATATAGATGAGTTGAATTAGATTAAATATTTTTAGTTAAATTTTCATAGAAAATTAATTTTTCGTGTTAGATTAACTAGATTGTATCTATAGACAGAGATTTAAATATTAGAGCTATTTTTTCAATTCAATATTATAAAGAAAATCTTAGGATGTGATTAAGTGTTGATTAGGCTGTGAATATTATTTATTTAAATTGAAATCAGTACTACTATTGAATATATTTCAATGCTAATTGAAAATATCAAAAGCATTTACCTAAAATATCCTACGTAAATAAACCAAATAATACTATATCTAAATTTCACTTTGCAAGATTTGAATAAATGTAAGTTAAAGTTATCAGATATGTATAAGCTGTTCGTAACAATTCATATAATCTAAAAATTATAACTTAAAGATAAAAATCTCAATCCTGGTCAAGATAATTAAGTTAAGACCTAGCTTTATTGATAAATAAAAGATTCTTTCAATACTAAAAGTTCTTTCTAATCTAAACATTTTAAATCAAAAGCCTCCCTTAAACTTGACTTCTAATACCCCATAATCATTATAAACCCTTATTTTCAACCTGAAATCAGATTAAGACCAATCCAAACAATAACTCTATAAAAATTTCTAAAAAATCAGTCATAATTAAATTTCCATAATGTTTTTTAGGAATGAAAACTCGTTTCCCAAGAAAGTCTTAGACCGCCTGCAAACCTTTTCAAACGACTTCAACAGTTGGGAATGGACCGATTTAGTATTCTGGGCCCAAGAATTCAAGTCCGCGCTCGAAAAGCACTCAGATCAAGAGCTTCCAATCGCTCTGCTAATGAATCTATTCAAGACCCTATCAGTCTGTTTTCGTTCCGAACTTGCAGAAGGAGTCCAACAAAAGTTATTCGATATTTTCTCTCTTCTTTCAACCAGCCCTTCATCAAGCCAACAAAAGTTAGTATCAATGATTTTAGTCTCTTTCTTCGAAGTAGCATCCAAAGAAATCCAGTTAAAAATAATAGACCTTCTAGAAAAGCTTTGCATAGACATAAAAAAATTCCCAGTAGACAGTATTTTAGCAGGTCTTTTCAAAGGAGTCGATGAAAAAGGAGAGGTCTTCGAAAAGGTAAAAAATCTTGCTTGTCACTTTTTAAGTAAAAATGAAATTCGTGCAAGTTCTGCCTTGTGGCGAGTGACAATCAGTTCAAGTAACAAGATGCCGTCTTTAGTAGTGCTTAAATCATTGAAACTTTCTCAAAGTACTGAAAATGAAGCTCTTGCGATGACAGGACTTTGTGCAGGTCTTTCAGATACAAGTTTAAGAGTCCAACGTCTTTCGCTTGACCTGGTGAAAGTTTACTTCCCTTTGTTAAGTCTTGATGTGAGAAGAGAAGATAAACTTGTGTTACTTAAAAAAGCTTTGATTATTAGTGACCAGAGAGAACAAACTGTTTTGAGAAGGGTCTGGGAATGGGTCTTTCCTCATGATATGAATGATGAAATCGACTCGATTAGTCTTGTTTGTGATGCTTTTTTTGAAATTAGAAATGAAATCAATGATAAGGGATTAGTTGTTAGAATCGCTGATTTAATTTGTGGATGTGAATTTGGACTTAAGATCTTTGAAAGGATTTGCATTGAACTTATTATTTTTATGGTTTTTGTTGAACAGGAGTCGAAAGATCTGAAAAATTTTGTGAAAACTGTTGAGGAGTTTAAATTTGTTTTAGTTGAAAAAGTTATGGAATCTGTTGAGGATTTCTTGCAGATGAGTGAAGAACTTGGCTATTCTATGATTGAATTTGTGGTTTTTCATAGATTGCAAAATGGGACTTTTGCTTTTGGAATATTTGAACAACTTATTAATTCGATTGAGTTCCTTGAAAATAAAGAGAAACTTTTTGACTTGCTTGTAAAATTAAGTCTTTATGTGAACTCTATTCCATCTTTTGAAAAGTTTTCATCAACTGTAATCCACTACTTAACAAAAAAAAACGATTCAAACCTCCAGAAAAAAATCATCGAAATCGTAAAAACCTTCGAAAGCAACAATCTAGACGTTCCCACATTCCTTCAAGAGATAAAAAAAAAAGTAAAAATCAACAAAGACACCGAAAAATACAAACTCCTCGATTTTTTCTCAAACTTCTTCAACCCTCCAGTATCATTGATAGAAATGCAATTCATCTGGAAGAAGCTTCTAACAAAAGAAGAAATTTTCCATCTAATAATAAAGATCTCTAAAAAAAACAAAACACTTTCAAACAGTGGCTTACTAGAACTAATAACTAAAGGAAGAATAGGTTTCCAATCTTTCTTAAAGTTCTGGGACAGGGCATCAAGTGAAGAGATAATCGAAACAATATCAAGCGACGTGGTCTGCGTAATAATCAGTCTTATTGACGAGCACGAGGACCTAAGACCCTGGATCCACTCATTAGACAACAAAGCCTTCATCATAATCGACCTTCTTCTCGTTTATCTCTTAGACCCAGTCACAGTGCGAGTCCCAGCAAACCGAATCTTCATCTACGCCAACCTCTTCGACAAGTACAGCCTAATCCAAAAGCTAGAAAAACTGAAAGTTTTTCTATCAAACATCAGCCCTTTCGCAATAAACTCACTTTTACAGGTTCAAACACAGTCAAGACTTAGAAGTTTCCTTAGTTCTCATAAGTTAACAGCGGAAACTTACATGCAAGGACTGGTGAAAACTTTAGTTTTGTTTTTAGTCACCCAGCCTTTTGATGAGTTGACTTTACTTTCTTGTAATTGTCTTGAAATGGTATCGAAAAGTCTTCCTCAGAACTTGACTTTTCATTTGGTTCGAGGAGGGGTTAGAAGTTTAGAGCATTTAATTGCGCAGAATAATTATTTGATGCAGATTTCGATTATGACTCTTATTTCACCTTTGTTGAATAGACTTTGTGATGAAGATTATAGAAGACTTTATCAGAGGAGGGTGTTTACAAGCTGCTTACTTGAAGGGTGCTTCTCGAAGGAAGCGATTATTAGGAGGCAGTGGAGAGATACTATTTTAAAAACTCTTGAAATGGTCTGTAATTATTCAACACCTGAGGCTTTTGCATTGTACTTTGAGCCTTTGATTAAAGGGATCAGTTATCATCTTGTCACTTTTAAAGATACTTCTTTGATTTCAACTTTATCGCAAATAATCAAAAGTGTTTTTCGCTCTAAGATCTCTTCTACTGTCTTTTCTTTAAACTTCCTGGAAAGTTGTATTAAAATCTCTGCTGATTTCCTTGTCATCGCTGGAAACTCTTATCATGAAAAACATCCAACTGAAAAAATCAAGAAAATTTTCATGAATTTCACGAAAATGTTTCCACAGGACCTGATTGAATCATTTATTTCGATTTGGAGTAAATATTGTCAAGGAAAACAAGAGTTTATCAGTGTTTTGCTAGTTTTAGTTCATCAGTTTCGCATGACTTTAGAAGAGTTTTTAAGATATTTGCTGAAAACAGTGACAAAAGAGCATAAAAATAATAAAGAAATTCAAGTTTTCATCACTTTTTTAATTTACAAGCTTTTTTTACAGACCTCGATTGTCGAAGGATTCGTTTCAGATTTTAATGAACTTTGGACTTTGACATTAGAAGTTCTAAATGAACTGCTCAAGTCAGCTCATAGTGAAGTTCCAGCTTTGATATTAAAAATTCTTTCTTTTATTTCAATGGAGAGCGAGAAATTTTACAGTACTTCAACTCGAACTCATAAAAAAGTTCTGAAAGAATTAGTAGGAAAGTTATTTGAAAGCATTTTTTCCAATATTTTCCAGATGAAAAAACAATGCATCACTCTTCCATACCCAAATTTTCAAGATGAAGGTGAAATTCACGAACTTTGTTTGAGTTACATGATTCAACATGCTTATGAAGTGACTTTATTTGTCTGCATCAATGACAAAAGCCAGTCAGTTTTATTTCTATCGAACTGTTGCTTGAACCTTCTTTTTAACCTGCCTTCTGCAAAATACGGAAAAAAACAAGCCATTTGTTTTATCGCCTCAGTCCTCACTTATTCAGACCTCGATATCACTGAAAAAGTCAGAAAACAAGTCATTGACATGATTTTCAGTGAAAATTTCATCAAAAGTTCTTCTGAGTGTTTTCATGAGTTTTCTTTCATTGTTGGACAAACCTTGAAAAATCCGTCAGCTCTTCATGAAACCTTTGAAAGAACGACTCAGGAATTCAGGGAGTCCTGGTTTTTTATCAAGAGGAAATCTTTAGAAACTGAAAAAAAACAACTGGCTAGAACTTGTTTTTTGTTTTATTCTTCTGAATGGGGGGAAAAGTCTAAAATGATTCAAATGATGCAGAGTTACTTGGAAAGCTGTCTTAATGAAAAAGGACTTTTTAGGTATTTTTGTGTTTTACTTAAAATCGCTTTTGTGAAGATGAATTTAAACGATTTTCAACTGATTTGGAATCGATTTGTTAGGAAAATTGTGGTTCTTTGTCTTCAGGTCTTTGAAGATCCTGATGATTTTTCTGCTGTTCTTGATTGTTTGAGGCTTATTGAGTTTTTTTTCTGTGTAGAATTTGAAGAAATTTCTAGAATTTTGTATCTTTTTTTACCTGATTTGAATGGAAAAAGAACTGAAGGAAATTTTGAACCGGTTTTACTTAAAAGGTTCTTCAAGGACCCTGAAAGAGTGAAAAGTCTTGATGAATGCAATTTTGATTTAAAAGTTTGCAAAAGTTTTGTTACAGGTTTTGAAGATGTCGATAATTTCAATGATTTAGAAAAAATTGTAGTATCTTTCGTAATTGTCTGGAAAATTCACTCGATTCAGCCTCCAGGACATTCAGTGAGTGATGTTTTCGAGCAAATCGAGAGAGAACTGCAGAGTCTTTTCATCAATATTTGATATCAAGTATTTAATAAATCAAAATTTCTAATCTTTCCATATATTTAAATAAATCTCTTAAAAAAGACCATTCCATACTAACTTAACCTACCTTCTGAAAGATGCACCAATACTTCTTCCCCAAATTCCTCGTCACTTTCTTCCCTTCTTCCGTATCACTTAAAATAACCTGCAAACAAGGGTCCTTCAAGTTTTCCTCCTCATCAACAGCAACCAAAGTCTTACACTCAGAAAGTTGCTGTAAGTGCCATTCATGTAATTGAAAAACATCAGTAATAGCATAAATCTTCCCTCCTGGTTTCAACAAATAACAATAATCCATAATCAATGCTTTATTCACTATCCTTCTACGATAATGCGATTTCTTGAAATTCGGGTCAGGAAAGCAGAAAAAAAGTTTTTCAAGAGATTCTTTTCCACAAAAATTCGGCAAATTTTTCATCGCATTGGTCCTGACAACAGAAATGTTTAAAAACTGTTTTTTTCTTACTTTTCCTGGATTTTCTTGTCTTGTAGCGCAGATTTTTTTCGCAACGTAGTTGACTAGCTTGTTTCTTATTTCCATTCCTAGGATTCGAGAGGATGGAAATAAAGGACTCAACCCGAATAACAGTCCTCCGAAGCCACAGCCTACGTCGATGATGCTTGGTTGGACTGTTTGTGTTGAAAGGACTGATGATGAAAAGGCGAATGGGTGCTCTTCGGCTGATTTTTTTTTACTGTTGCAGAAAATTCGCAAATTATTCCCGAATTGCTGGTCCCAGTTTATGTGTTGAGAGGAGATGGGACTGCCTGGGGATTACTAGGAAAAGGATATGTTGTTGAATGGGTTACAATGAGCTCTTGCTCGGAATTCGGATTTTTTTGGTTGAAGACGCTTTTTGGGAAGTTCTTCCATTTATTCAAGGATTTCAGGTGAAGTGTGAAAATTTTTTTAGGGTTTTTTGATGGATTTATAATTTTTATTGTTTTTGATGTTTGGAGGGTGGTGGGTTTGATTTTTAAAAGTGAAATAAATTGGAATTTTATGTATATCATTGCAGGAATTCTAAAATATTTAACTAGAAGGAATCAGTATTAAAAAAAGCTCATATGATTCAAGATATTCTTTAATTTACTGAAAAAATTGTCTGTAACTAAACAATTTTATCTAGAACATTATTATTAAATTTCTAATGTAATATATATAATGAAATTTGTATAATTTCAGTAATAATATTTAAAAGTTAAATCATTCTGAACAAATATCAAATATCCAACTTTTACACTATAAATTTATTTTCATAATATTAATAATAAACCAACCTCTAGTACTTTAATATTAACATAAAAATTCTAAATCTCAAGCGACATAATACTCTACAAAATTCCTAAAATCAAACCTCTCCATCCTAATCAAAATCTAACTCCTTCACCATACCAAAGATCTAAAAACCCTTAATTAGATTATTGATAGTTTAAACACTTTTAGCCCTACTCGAAAGCAGCGACACCGTTTTGGAAGGAAATTTGAAGTGCCAAAAGTCGACTTCCATATGTCCAAAAATGACTCCAATAAGCCAAGCCCCAGACTTCCTGCTATAACCAATCAACAAAAGTAAGTTCGTAATAGCTCCAGCGACTTTAAACGAGTAAATAGCCTGAATATTAAACATCAAAAACTGCTCAACAAATACAACCAAAGCGATTCCACTGGCACATCCCGCAATAGTCATAAGACAAAAAAACATTCCAGCGAAGTCCTTAGCCCTGATCCTGTTGCCCAAGGCGAAAACCGAGCAAATCATAAGAGTGACGAATCCCAGGCCCGCAGGAGCCACGACAGTCGCCCATTGAATATTCGCTTCATAGTCGATTTTTAGAATTAACAGGGAAATCTCGCCGAGGACTAAAAGATTTAAAACGACCCATAAAAGTGTCCTTCGAGTCTTTAATAAGAGAATCTTGACCAGCGAGGATAGACTTAGAATGATGAGGGGAAGGGTCATGGTGAAAACTGAACGGAAAATCACTTCTTTCTCTTCTGTGTCGATGTAGACTAGGAAAAGAATCAAGGATATCAATACCATGCCGCTCACGTATATGTCTTTTAGTAATGAAAATGCGCATTCTCGGTGCCAGGTTGTTAGATGCTTGTTGTTGGATGTGTTTTCAGATATCAGAAAGATCAATGATGTTGTGGTGAATATCAAGACTTCGATGCATAGGCAAATCAAAGGGATAAGTGAAAGCTCTAAACTGTCATAGTTGGTTGAAAGCTACATTTGAGTTACAATCAATATCACGAAGGAGAGACCTGGGTGAGAATTTATTATCGCTCCCAGAACTATTTGAAGCGTCAACAGAAAACCGGGAGACTTGTCTAGCGAATAACGCAGCTGGAAAAACCGCTTCCGCCATGTACCGTATGGCATCGTTGATTGAATAGTTTCTCGATCTAGATCCATATCACTAATCAAAAATATCAAATTAGAATGGTTTCATCCATGGCTATCAATTAAAATGATGAGATTGATTGTGTTGTTAGTACGAAGGCGATTCATTTGCAATAAATCGGAATCAGAAAACCCTTATCTCTATAATTTTAAATCATATCCAAGTAGCCTCTTCAATTTAATACCTTAAATGAAGATTTCTTATAATTCCAATATCGAGTCTCCCACTTAAACCTCCTCAACTCCAAAACAAAAACAATATCCATCATAATTTCCAATTAAACAAAATACCTTCATCCATCAATCCTAATCCTCCAACTCTCAAATCCACCCAAAAATCCACAATTCCTCTAAAACCCAAAAAATCCATCTAATAATTCATCCAAAATGATCGCATTTAAAACACTGCTCAAAAGGATGAAAAAAAACATCTGGGTACCTCCAGGAGTACCTCCAGAAGCCGTCGAAAATTTCGATGTCGAGATAATTCCAAAAGAAATCGAAGACGAAATCGAGTCAAGATGCGAACAATTCGGTCCACTCCAAGAGCGTCCAGTTCTTCACGAGTTTGAAATGAAGCTAATAGAATACTCAGAAGAAACAAAAGAATACTCAATAAACACAGTGAACTCATCAAAGTACTTCGACGAGAACATCGTGATCGCCATCGGGATCATTGGAGCCTTTGTGCCGGAATGCACAAGAGAAGTGGTTTACGACTGGGCAGTGGCATCAGGCGCTTACGAGTCACGTTTCGATATAAACAAAGTAGTGATAGTTTCAAGGAACGACCCTTACGTGATGTTGAAATTTGCCCAAAAGTTGAACTATGAAGGGCGTCTTTCCTTTTTAGCTGATTGGGATGGAACTTTTAATAAGTACATCGAAATGGACGTGGAACACAAATTGGAACTTGGAGTGAGAAATCATCGATATATGGCTTTTTTGTTGGGGAACTCTTTGAGAGTAGTGCATAAAAGTTACTATAGTCATTTGTTTTACTCCAAGTGCATTCACCCGATTTTCCTATGGCAACGGCTGATGTTTAAAAAGAAGATTCCGATTTACTTTAATTAAGATTAGGTGTTAATAAAGCAGTTTTTATCGCCAAGACTAGAGAAAAACAGAGAATTGCTAGTGATGGGATCATGAAAGCTACCCAGTATGACTGCAGCAGATGAAGAAAGAACTGAAAAGGCAGAAGTAACAAGTTTGCCATTTTAAAAGAAAAAGTAAAGTAAAGGGCCGAAAGAAACATTTGAACAAGTCCTGTGACAATGACTCCAAAGAAGATCTTGAATATCAGAATGTAAAAGCACCATAAAGGCACTCCTAAGCAGTAATATGCAAAACTGTAAACAGGGTCGAATAATAGAGAAGCTTTTATGAAAACGATCAGTGCTGCAATTGCGATGGCTGAATGATAAATTAGCTCCGCATGCTTGTTGCTGCATTGGTTTTGCTTGTGAGTCTTGTAAGACTGTTTGCAGTACCAGCAGAAATCAGTACCGCACATTATGCAGTCGATGTGACGACAGCCTTGGTTTTTTTCTATGAATACCTCGCAACCCGGGCAGGTCTTGCAAAATAAAGCTTTCCAACCGATGTTCAGACCTTCCTCCATGAAAGATCTGATTGCTGCTAAATTGTTGCTTGGGTCTTCTTGAATCCAGCACTCTTGGCACTTTTCACAGAAAAAGTCTTGTTGTGAGGACTTGGAAACGTAACCTGCGTATCCGCAGGACTTGTTCGGACACCACAGAATACCCTTGCTAAAGGTCAGGTACATCCTCAATTGATTATCTCTTAAACTTTGCATTTCCTCTGGCATTAAAAAATCTTCTAATGAATTCAACATTTTTCCACATTGAGGAAAAGGACACCTGAGGTAAGTTTTCCTCTCCGACAACTGAGACTTTCCCCAGTTCCTGTTGCAGTCCAGACATGCTTTACACCCGCAGGAGATCAGAACCATTGAAGATACTGGAACCATTTCGAAACAGATCTGACAGAATTCCATTTATGAGAATCTTATGTTTTTAATATAAATCTATAACAGTCTTATTTTACAGTCCATTAAAAACAGAAAAAATTAAGCTTGCAACAACCTATTTCTTCTGTCACGCCTTCAAGAACTATTTCTGGAATTCTTAATGATCGCTCGTCGTATAACTTGTCATCTTGGAAGTCGGGAAATTTCACAAGGTTACGGAAACTAAAGTTCTCATCTACGATCTCTTTCTTCTGTAAATCTAAGTCTTCGAGAAACTGGAATTTTTGAGTGAACTCCTCGTGAGCGTTTTCGAAGGTCCCTTCGGATTTATTGTTTTTTTCTGAGAGGGTTTCTTGAAGGGTTTCTAGATGTTTTTCGAAGTTTTTGCAGATTTTTTGACTTTCTCTGATTTTTTTTTCGAGTTCGGGTTCACGTTTTTTTGAGGAGTTGATGGTTTCTGTCTTTATGTTGATGTCAACAACTAAATATATCCACCTGGCCAGAAGACATCCGCACTTACTAATTTTTATCAATTTGTTCTGAATGAAATCCTGCGACTTCCAGATTGGAAGTATTTCATTAATCACTTCTTCACTAAGTGAACGTGTCTGAACCCCGCTCATCATATTTTTGAATAAGTTGAAATTTTTCGTCAAGTTTCTAAACTCAGAGAAGGTTTTCGGACTTTGGCCGAGAACAGTCATGACCTTTTCACAGACTTCCACCAGGACTTGTGAAGGGCAGGCGACTTTCCGCAGTTCGATGCACATTTCTTTGGAGATTTTCCAGTTGCAATCTTTAAGATCTTCTTGGGTTATTTTGGATTCTTTTGTGAAAAGCTGGATTTGTTGACTTGTCAATTGAAGCTGTGTGGTTAGGTTTTCTATTCGCTTATATTCGTTTTTTAAGCATTTTTCGATGTGTTGAACTTCTTTTTGGATCTGAGTAGTCAGTACGTTTGAATGGTCGGCTGATTCTGTTGACTGGGAAGAGTTTTCAGTTGTTTTATATTCCATTTAAACTTATGAATGAATTTAAAATTAACTGACACCTAAGATACTTTTAAAAAAGTTGATCATTTTACATGTGTAAAGTTCCAAGTAAATCTTATGACTCAAATGTCTAGCACGAGTCCCTTCCAAACCTTTATGCAAGTAGCCATTCTTCGCTTCAATTTCCCTAAAATAAGTGAAATAATGTCCCCTAATTTCTTTATCATAAACCTTCACAACAGGCCACAAAAACTGATCATAAACCCTATCAAAATACTCAACAGGGTATCTTTTCCCATCCTTCCCCCTAACCGAATAAATCATCTGACTTCCTAAAGTCGTTTCAAAGCTTTTTTCCAAAGACTTTTCAGTATCCACCGCTTTCTTCCCATCAAAATATCCAATACTAACACTATTTCCCACCTCATCAACTTTCGGGTAACAATATTTTAACACCTGAACTGCATTATCAATATTTTCACATTGAAAAATTTTATATCCACTGACCTCATCGCCTCCAAGCGCTTCACATTTTGCGCTTTTCAAGTAAGCTCCAGGCGACTCAGGGAAAAAAGTTCCATCTTGTGCATCAGTGACAGTTCCTATAATCAAAGGCCTTAAATGAAGAATATGCGCAGGGGACTGGAGACCTCCAGCTAAAAACTTTCCAATAAACTTAGCCGAAACAGTGAAGCCAGTCCTGAACTCAAGATTATCAGATTCAAGGACATCAATGAACCTGAAGTCATTTCTTGTTAACACAACCATGAAGTTTTTATAAGGCTAATACTTTAATGGGGTGCTGTTCAAGCAATGTAGAAAAGTTTTCAATGCATTCTCGGAACTTTAACAGTGTAGCTCCTGATATCGACAAAGTGACGTCATCTTTTAACACTCCTTACTCGATAAACGACCCGATGGCGGAAATAGAAAACTTGACTTTCAACTCATTAGGTCTGGCGCTTTACCAAGGAAACCTGGCGAAATTCAAGATTTTAAAAGAAATCTGCAGAGCTGATCCAAAACAAATGGAAATGCTTTTCACGAAGCAAAATCTCTGTTCTTTTGAAATTCTATTCAAAAAAGGACATTTAGATCTGGTGAAGTACTACTTGCCTATCTTCATGTTAAGTTGTGACTGCAAAATCAATGATGTCCCTTTGCTTTCAAAGCCTTTACTGCTGGAAGCTGTTCGTTATCAGCACCTGAACATCGTTAAATATGTTTATAAGTATTTTTCAGATGTAGAGGCCCCTGCAGCGTTTGACATTCACGCTGTTGACCATGAAAGATGTGAAAATTCTGCTTTAATTGCTTGTAAAAACTGTGACTTAGACATGGTCAGATATTTGCATGAAGAGTGTAAAGTCAACTTTTTAGTTAAGGATAAAAAAAATCAAACTCCTTTGATTGTCGCTGGATTTTCAAGTGAAGATAACGAGTCTTGCTTTGAACTAGTGAAATATTTAATTGAGAAGGTCTGTCTTGATACCAGTCCTGATTACGAGTATTTATTAGAAATTTTTGAAGAGTCTCGTATCAAAGATTTGATCAGAAAAGACTTCCTTGGCTTCGACAACAGTTTTGCAAGTGAGTCAGTCTCTAGAATCAGCGAGATCACTGTATTCGACAGGAAAGACGAGGACTTGACTATCAGCGACTTAAATTTATTCTAGCTGTAGATAAGTATTAAGAAATTATTGAAGTCTTGCAAGCAGCAGGTAGAAGTACAGTGGCTTCATATGTACACATTGAGACTTCTTTAAAATCACTGAACTCGAGATGGTCCGAGCACTGCAGATGTACTTTTAATGAACGAGAGACTTGATTAGGACAAGTCGTTCCTCCAGTGTACCTGATGATTGAGTAGTCCTCTTCGAAGCCTGCCCAGTTTCTGATTATTCATTACCCTAAACTGTACTCCATCGACCCTTCTTTCTGATAAGCTCTTTTGAAGAACTCAACAACATAACTGTACTTTCCTGCATCTTTCTCTAGTTTCTTACCCACCAAAGGAGAAAATTCTTTAAACTTTCCGAAATCCGAGTCTTTGACCTTTAAAATTTCATCTTTTTTTCCTTCTTTTTCTGATTTTTCTTCATTCATCTTGTCAATTGCGGATTCAGCAGATTCAAAAGAAAGTGATAAATTTTCAGCATTTGACTTAAGTGCTTTAAGACCTGCAAGAGCTGAGTCAATTTCTTTGATTTCCTTTTCTAAAGACTTAAGATTTTCTTGATATTCGTTGACGATTTTATTTCCTAAGACGACCTGCTCGATTTTCAGTTTCATTCCTCGTTGCCACCTGTCGAACTTTTCCTTTTCAGAGGCTTTCTGGGATTGGAAGAACTCCTGACATCGATTAGGACAAAGTCCAGTTTTTTCATCAGAGCCGTCACAACAGTCTACTTAAAACTTACCACAAATAGTGTCATGGACGAAAGAAGAGTGAATGATTTTTTCAGGACATTGAAATGAGCCGACGAGACAAGCTGACGTGGAAGACTCGTCTGAACCGTCTGGACAGTCACAAAAGTCGTCATTGATGAAAGAAGCAGGAATCACCCGAGAAGAGTCTCGACATTCAAAGAACTCACAGTTTTCTCCTTGGACTGAAAAAGAAGAAAGGACTAGAAAGGCCAGCATTTTTATTCTAGATTAGAAGAGAGGTTATTTGAAGATTGTTTTTAGTTTCAAATGTTTTTTTGATGATTTTTTTGAGGATTTTTTACGAAGCGATGAAATTAAAAGGTAGTCGTCTTTTAGTCGCTCCTTTTTAGGAATTACGCGAGATGTTAGAATTCGGTTTATCTTTGAGATTGAGGATTCTTTCTCGGGTTTTTTTAAGGATTTGGAGAGTTTTGAACACCCTGAGACTACCTCGTATTTGCAGAGTTCTTGGTTGTATCGAATGATCATGGTGAACGTGCAGTAAGAGCATTGAAAACGGTATTCAAAAGTTGCAAGTGATAGAAAATTTCCAGCTGTTTATATTTTACTTGTCACTTTCATCGCTTCTGTCGCGTGACTTGTTTCCAGGACCGAGTGGCAGTTCATGCATTGAATGTCGAAAGGTAGACAAAAGATGGTTTTTTCTTCAGATTCTAGACTCATCCTATTTATATTAATTTTTCACTACTCTGATATCCTCGAAGTCTTTAATATGAAATCTCGTTCATCAGCGATTTCTTTTAACTTCAACTGAAACTTTTTCTGTTCTTCTTTCATTTTTTCTTGGATTTCTGAGTTTTTTTCTAATAAAAGGCTGATCTCTGCGAAATGTTTAGATTTCTGAAGACTGAGCTCTTCACTTACTTTTTCCAGTTCTTTTTCACAAGCAACAAGCTGATCCTGTAACAAATTAACAGTCCCTTCAGTATCTTCTTCACTAATAAGCTTTAACTTATTAGCTAAAGTCTGAGACTCTTTCTGTGAAAGCCTTAAAAGTCGTCTGGTATTTTCCAATTCTTCAGTAATTTGCTTGAAGTTCGAATTTTTCAAGTTTTCCTGATTTTCTTCAAGAATCACAGGTTTTACCCCTTCTAAAGACTTAAGAGCAGCCTCGACTTCTTCTTTACGAGTTTTTAATTCTCTAACATTTTTAACAAGTTCAAAAATTTTATTTTTTCTAGGATTTTTGCAGTTTCCTAAAGGTTTTTTCAAATCAAAATGAGGAAAAAACATGACTTCTGAGACTTGTGGAGACCGAAGACTGGAAATTTCTGACTCGAGTTTCATGATTTCGAATTTATGCCGTTGTTCCTGTTCTAAGTACTGAGTTTTCATTTTTTGAACAGTGAAGGCGAGTTCAGTCTGTGTGGTAAGGGCAGCTTGTTTCTGGTCCTCAAGTATCTGGACCTGATTTTTGAGTTGTGCTGAATAAATCTTACAAATGACGTCAGTATTTCTACGACTTCGAGTTTCCACGTTTTCAATGTCGACTAGTTGATTTTTTTCTTTAATTTTTTTATTTAGTTCAGAGTTGGTCGTCTGTGCCATGATGAGTTCTTGAGATAACTTTTGTTCATTTATCAGGATTTCTTTCATCTGTTCTTTTAGACCTCTTTTACGAATACGGTGTTTTTCCAGCTGACACTCAAGAGTTCCGAGTTCTTCTTCAAGTTCATTTATCCTGATTTTCAGGTTTTCATTTGAGTTCTTTAAACTTTTCCATTGTCTTTTGTATTCGATTTTCCGTTTCTTGCTCTTCACGCCTTGCCCTTGCAAGTCGCTGTTGATTTGGTCAAGTTCAGCGAGTCGATCAAAAAGTTGTTGTTTTTCATTTTCAAATAACTCAGTTTTTACCTTCATCTTCACTCTAAGCTCGTCACGTTCTCTTTGAATCTCATTTAAAAGATTCTCCAGTTGAGAAATTTTCAGGTTTTCTTCAAGTTTTCCTGGAAAAACTGGAGGTTTTTTACTTTTTGAATCGTTTGAATAGTCACCTTCTGTTCCTGAGTCTCCTGTGACTGAATCGCAAGGGTCGTTGCAAGGCACTGCTGAAATACTCAGAGAAAGTTTGGCTTGCTTGTCAGGCGCGTCTTTTAAAGAGAAAGTTTGATGTTTTATTGGAAGTGTGCAGAACTCGGCAAGGTCCAGGTCGAGTCCTGCGATTTTTTTAGAAGTGTTGTTGTCGAGATGTGCCTGGACTATTAAATTTATCACTTTTGGCTTGAATATTCCACTTTTTTCCTTGAATATCGTGTGTTGCAAGGTCAAAGTCTCGTTTAAATCCACTGTTCCGATTGATGGGGAATAAGGAAATCTGCTCGATTCAACCTTTTTTTTACCTGAATTGAAATCACGGTGATGGAAAATCAGAGAAACTCGAACTGGCTTGGAAAAGTTGATTATTAGTTGATGAATTGTCAATGTGAATGAAAAAACTTGCTTTGGTTTCTTGAATAAATTGAATATTCCACTCATTTTTTTGTTTATAATTAAAGATATGGAAAATTCGTCTAACTATTGGAAAGAAAATTACTTCAAGGTCTATGCGGAAAATAGACAGTTGAGACTTGAACTTGAGAAATTGAAGGAGGATTATAATGAACTTAAAGAAAAAATTAAGAAATTTGAGGGACCTGGACTGCTTAGGGTGCCGTCGAAAAAGGGATCTATGAAGATTTCGAGTTTAAGTGATTCGAGCCGTATTCAGACTCTTACTTCGACTATTGTAGCACCTGCTTACGACATCAGCAAGCTAGAAGATGCAAGTCTAAAAGGATCATTCAAATTTTCAGCGTCCAGTTCAGGCAAACTAAAAGTACTATCAGATGATTTTCCAGTGACCAGTGCTGACCTGAACCCAGACCTTCATTTATTTGAAGACCTGTTTATAATAGGCGTGAGCAAGGACTTTAAATCAGCAAGTATCCTGGACCGCTACTTGAACGATTTTGAAATGTAATAAAAACTCAGACCAGCTTTCGAAGTACTTCACGACTTTTGCTTTCCAGCAGGAATCCACGTCCGACAACTTTTATTGTCTGACTCAGCTTCAGAGCTGAATCGTTTGTTATACGGGCAAAACATTACTCAACGTAATGAAAACATGTTTGTATTCACATTAAAGCCAGTGGAAGGTCTCAGTTCCTATCAATATAACACTCTAGATGTTCTTTACTTTTGCTGCATTGTAATCGAAGACATCGCCAAATTCGAAACAGCAGATTGGATAGTTCCAAAATGTTACTGCCTGGCAAGTTACTTCCCCCTATTCGACCTTCACTTCCAATTACTATCTAAGCTTCTCTACATGATCCGAATCCGTAGAATGGAAGAGTTAGGAGGTTTAACAGCATCAATAAAAAACTTTTCCTCTCCAGACCTAACCCAAATAGAAAAAGATCTTCTCGAGTCCTACCGTTCAAAGTCAGAGCCTTTAGGCGGTTCAACCTTTCACCTTCCAGTATCAATGCAAGACCCAATAACCCAGTACTTCCCCGCAGATTTCCATTCAGTAGAAAGCATCTGGCTATGCACTCCAATCTTTTCCCTTCTTCAATTCAAGGACTTTTTCTGGCTTTGGAACGCGGTGCTTCTTGAGAAGTCAGTAGTTGTAGTAAGCTGCAACCTTGCACTGCTCACATCTTTTGTGTAAGACTTAAACAGCTTAGGACTGAAAAACATCCTGAGACCTCTGGAATGGCAACACGTTCTTCTGCCTCTCGTCCCTGACTCACTTCGAGAGTTAATCGAAGCTCCAGTTCCTTTGCTCATCGGAATCCCTGCCCCTGCTCCTCCTCTCAGAAAAAGCTACAAAAATCTGGTCTGGGTCATGCTTGACGAGCCGTCCATGGCAAGACGGTTGCAACCTGGCAAGAGAGTTTTAGGAGAAGTTAAAGAAATCTACTTGAATGGCATCAAAGAAAAACTCGGATATGAATATGCGAAGTTCGGAAATTCAGGAATTGTGTATCAACCAAATGAAAAACAAAGTGAAGCGATTAAAAGTGTCGTTGTTTTAATGGTTTCTGCGATTAACTCACTGTTGAGAAATCTTCCGAAAGTGGAGAAAAATGACTTTCAACAGATTAACGTGGTTCTTGAAAATTCTCTTGGAAAATTTAACCAAGCAGACCATTTGTTTTTGAAATCGTTTTTCTCGACGCAGTTGTTGGTGCATTACCTTGAATCAAGTATTAAAGTGTAGTTTTAATAGTAGAAGAAATGATTATTTTATAATATGAATCCACTTCAAGGCACTTTAATCATCAGGCCTATCTGTGCAAGACTTACACGTGACACTGACTTCTTATCGAAAATGGACCCGTACTGTCAGGTTTCAATTGGAAACCAAGTCCAGAAGACGAAAATTGCTTCTGGAGCTGGAAAAAATCCAGCTTGGCAGGACCAGCTGGTATTTAAAATTTCAGCTGATGATATCATCAGGATCGCGATTTATGATTATGACTTTAACTCCAGAGATGACGTGGTCGCTGAAGGGTCGTGTCCGTTGTCGAGAGTTATTCAAAATCGTGAATGGAGTGATACTGTTGAAATGACTTATAAAGGACGAGCTGCTGGGAATATTACAATTAGTGCGAGTTTTACTTCTGATTTGAATTAT
The DNA here is from genome assembly GCA_006503475.1 of Stentor roeselii. Classification (NCBI taxonomy): domain Eukaryota; phylum Ciliophora; class Heterotrichea; order Heterotrichida; family Stentoridae; genus Stentor; species Stentor roeselii. The sequence continues at coordinate 71,111 of RSEH01000153.1, forward strand.
GCTCCTCAGCCGAATATTGTGGTGGTTAATCAGGTCCCGCAGTATTCTCCTGGGTATCCGCCTAGTGTATACCCGCAGATGCCACCGATGCAAGCGTATCAACCTCCTCCTGTTTATCAGCCTCCTCCTGTTTATCAGCCGCCTCCTGTTTATCAGAACCCTCCTGCTTATCAACCTCCTCCAGCTTATCAAGCCCCTCCAGCTTATCCACAGACGTATCCTGAGTATCCTGCTACTTACCCTGCTGGATATTACCCAGATCCATATTCTACAGGTATTCAAAACCCAGATGCTTATTTACACCATCCTAACTGCCCACACCACTACTATTAATCAGATTTTATAACAAATAATCTTATTAATGGAAATTCCTAAGCTGAACCAAAACCTATTCAAATCTGAATCAACCACCCCAACAAAGCATTGCATTGAGCTAATAAAACAGGCAGATCACTTGTTGAAAAGGATAAATGATGAAAAATCGAAAAAGGTGAAAGGAAAAGAAGAGAGTTCGATGAGTCCTCAATTCCTGAAAGCGGTAAAAAATCTATCAAGTAGATTGAAAACTTATAAAAAGATTGATGGAAGTCTTATTACTAGGCCGGTGCCAACTGTTGTAGAAAAAATAGGACCAGGAAGTTACAACGTTGTAAGATCATTCACACCTATAATTTCCCCTGCGAATTTATTACTGGAAAAAATGAGTAAATTTAAACAGGCCTAAAACACAACAACTCAATCATCGCTCCTAACTTCATCGAAAAAAACAAATCAATACAAAAAAACGACTACTTCGCACGAGACCACAACATAAGAGTCATCAATAATCTCGACTCAAGATTAATAGCACAAAAGCGGCTTAACTTCATTCACCGAGCAAGATTCTTAGAAAAGGCAGGAACTCATCATCACCTTAAATTAAGAAAGAATTACGAAATAATCGTCAAGTTATCAGCAGTGCTTATCGTATGTCTTACATTTCCATCAAAAATAATTTCAATTCTTGCACACAAAAAAGTGACTTTTAAATAGAAACTTCGAGTTCTTTGCATTCACAACCTTGTATGGCTCACTCAAGTAATTCGAGTCGTTGGAAAATTTATTAAAATAGTCAAAAAAATTAGAAAAAAAATCGCTGATAAAAATATTGTTGGAGTTGCGCCTCCAATTTTAAAGTTTTTTATGAAAAAGCAAAAAGATATGCAAAGAGTTTTGGTAAAAGTTGTTAATAAAATCAGGAAATCGAATATATTATTTTTACTGCATGTTAGATGGAGAAGGTCAGTTCTTGTTATACAGAAAAATTTTCGATTAGCTAGATTGATAAAAAAAGCAAGAATTGATATGTTGATCATGTTTTTAGATAAAATTGCGAAAGAAGTAAAAATTTGGAATTCTTCGAAAATTAACCAAAAAGTTGATATTGCTCAGAGGTTGTTGAAAGATCTCGTTTTTAATCATGCAAGAGCTATGATCAAATATAAAAATGACATGAAACCCACAATGAATAAATTCAGCAGAAACATGTTTTTTGTTGACAGCAACGCGAATTCTGAATTTTCAGGAAGAAATGTAAATTTCTCGAACTTAAAAAAACCGAGACTAACAATTTTCACTCAGAAAAAAGAAATCCTCGAAAACCTGATGTTTATGGAAAAAACTGGGAAAAAATCCAGTTTCAAGACGTTTAAAATAGTAAAAAAAGTGATCAGCATCAGAAAAAAGTGATCTATAAACTCAAACTAACAAATTAATAATTAAAATAGTTTTTCATTTTACTCTTAATTCAATGAAATCAAATATTAATCCACTAAAACATTTCATAACAAAACTCCAAAAAGCAACCTTATTGAAATTATCCTCAAATCTCCCTTCAATCCCTAAACAACAAATCCCTCCGAATAATCTAAAACCCCTAAAAACCCCAAACATCTCAACCCTTCCTTCCCCATCACCAAAACCCACGTCATCCAAAACCCCTAAAAAAACTGCCAAAATTCTAAAAATGTCCATAAATGGGTTGTTCCTTTCACAAAAGCCGTCCATCAAACCAAGCCCGTCGTTCTCAATTAAAATCCCGTGAAATCACGATAACTCCAGGAACTTTCCTAAAAATATCTCGTGAAAGCCTCTACAGCAACTACCGAGAGATAAAAAAATTAGGAGCAGGAGCATTTGCCCAAGTCTTTCTTTGCGAGCACATCCCAACGGGTACCCAGCGCGCAGTGAAGATAATTCACAAGGCAGGACTATCAAACCAGCAGCGAGACCCGATTTACAGGTTGAAGGAAATTCAGATATTGAAGGATTTAGACCATCCTAATATTTTGAAGTGCTTTGAAATCTTTGAGGATGAGGAAAAATATTACGTCTCGACTGAGTACTGCTCTGGGGGAGACCTCTTTGGTGAAATACTTAAAATGAAGAAGTTTACAGAAGCCCAGGCAGCTGAGATCATGTTTCAGCTCTTGTCGGCTCTGACGTATTGTCATGAAAAAAATGTCATTCATCGTGACTTGAAACCTGAGAATATTTTACTGCTGGGAGAAGATAGTAAACTTACTTTGAAAGTTGCGGATTTTGGAAGCTCTTGTATTTTGGATAAGGAGAGAAAACTTAGTGGGTGCTTTGGGTCGGCTTATTATGTTGCTCCGGAGGTTTTGAAAAATAATTATAATGAAAAATGTGATATTTGGAGTCTTGGGGTTATTATGTATATATTACTCACTGGAAGACCTCCTTATTCTGGACGTGATACTGAAGCTATTTTGGAACAGGTTAGGACTAATCCACTTGTCATCACTCCCTTCAAGGTCCTAGGCCTATCAGAAGAATCAGTTGAATTACTAAAGCTCCTTCTCGCAATCCAGCCAACCACTAGAATCGAAGCAAAAGAAGCAGTAATCCATCCATGGATAACCTTGCACAGATCCGCAGGGCTTCCCGAGGTTGAAATAATTTTAGAAAACCTTCAAAAGTTTAACTATGATTCAAAGTTAAAAGAAGCAGTTCATGTTTTTTTAGCTTCTCAGGTGATTTCGAACTCAGAACTTGCAATAATAAGAAAAAACTTTCAGATCCTTGATAAAGACGGCGACGGTAAAATCACGAGATCTGAGCTTTTCTCACAGTACTCAAAACTGATGAAAATTGATGAAGCTCGAAGGGTTGTCGATGAAATTATAGCAAATTTAGATCAGGATGGTGATGGAAACATTGATTATACAGAATTTTTAATATCTTGTTATGACCTTCAGAAGAGTATTTCAGTTCAACAACTTGAAATCGCTTTCAAAATGTTTGATAGTGATGACAGTGGGACTATTACTTTAGATGAGATTAGAAATACTTTAGGAAGTGATCAAATTATTGGGCAGGACGCCTGGGAACTTATTTTGAAGGAAGCTGATCTTAATGGAGATGGTTGTATTGATTTGAAAGAGTTCATAGCGTTGATGAGTACGAAAGTGAATCAAGAAAAGCTGTGAAGGAATTGTTTTAATAAAGACAGTTGATTTATTAATATGAATGTTGAGAATCGTGAATGTATGGTTTTAGGTAATTAAATAGATAACAGTTTCCGATTTTTCTATTCTATTCATGCCTAACTTTCTACTAACCTCTAGTTTATAATGTTTATTTTTCTTTTATTCTCTCTCGTCAACTGCAACCGGTTCTTAGTGGACACTCTGGACCACATAAAGTTCGTTCGGGATATTCGAGGTCTAGGGCTGAAGCAAGAACTCCACACATCGATTGACTTGCTCTACCCGATGGACTGCATTTTGTTTGAATCCATTTCAAAAGACTGGTTCATCGACATCGAAGAGGTTCCAAAAGACCTTCAGGCGGAGTTCGAGTCAAATATCGACATCGAGCTTCCCTCATCTTTATCAAATGCTCATAAATACACAATCAGGTTCAATAAAACCACTTCTTTCATGATTCCGATTCACCTCAGATACAATGAGTGCTCTTATACAGAGAAGTACAAGGAAATCTCCCTTCCAAATCCTACTCTCAAATGTGAAGGGAATCTTTATAGGATCAAGGGCGATCAAATCTCAGCTTTTGTTCCTGTTGGAGACTTGAGAGATCGTGACTTGGTACTTATGGCGACTTTTTTGTTAGTCGCTGTCTCTGTAGGATGGATCGGATGGAGCGTTTTTAAAGGATTTCAAAGAAAATAAGTTTTTAAAGGGTTTCTAAAATAATTGAGGAACTTTTTTAGATTGGAGATTAAGGAGATTTCTTTCATGTTTGGAGAATTTTTTTTATATTGAGAATTATTCATGGAGGTATTAAAGTTGATTTAGTTATAATGAACCAGAATCATTTTTTGTAATGTAAAGAAGAAAATCCTTTAGATAATCAAATGCTTGTCACTAAAAAAAATTTCAAGTCAATCTATGACTGCTAACTTTTCATTACTCAGAAACTAAAATCTTAAACTAAATATATTAAAATCCCAGGCACTAAATACATTCCCCAAGTAATATCATCAATGAGATCCCAATACAAAGAAGTATATACATCTTCAACACAATCATCATTATTCTGAATGAGCATATACCAGTAAGTCTTATAATAATACAACATAAGTTCCTGATAATTCGGTTTATCCCAAAACTTCTTAATACATTCCGTATTAAACCTTCTCTCAGTATTACACAAGATGCTAACTTCACTAGAAAGCCAATTCCCAAAGCTGCTAATATACAAACTGTAGTAATTATCCCCCGGAAACAACGAGCAATACCCTTGCCCATCTTTATTAAACCCACAGCTGCAATCAGAGTAAAAAATCATTCCACTAGCCAACTGAGAATAACACTCTGTGTAATTCGTGCATGGTTTCGGCAGTTCTCCAGCACTTTGAATAGCATCAATACATTTATTCTGCCAACAACACCCAGTTTCACAGAAAAACGAATTATACATCGCGCAATTTGCAACATTTTGTCCTACTTTTAAACTGAAATACTTGACGCAAATGCCATTTAAACACCCTGCTGAATTTTCACAGTCAAAGTCTCTTTCACAGCCGGATTCACCTGCAGGGATTAAAGAAATGCATTTTCCGACATTGCAGTAAAGACCTGGGGCGCATTGCGTGTTTATTGAACATGCCTCGTTTAGCTCTTGACCCTGGCAGTAGCCGTATTTGCATTTGCCGTAGCGACACTTGTGAGTCTTTTTCTTGCAGGGCTCTCCTGGGTAGGCAAGGCTTTGGCTTATGTGAATCTTTGGAATGCATTTGGAGACCTCGAAGTCTGTCTGGCAAAAGTAGTCATCGGGGCAGGGGTTTAGGTAGATAGTGTCGTTTTGCATTATTGAACAGGTATGTGAAGGCATCTCGACTGTGCCGTCGTTGCATTTCGTTTTGAAACATAAGGAATTCAGTGAGTTGATTATTCCTGCTGTTAGCACCAGGTCGAACATATTTATTGTTGATGAAGGGAATCATGATGACTTGAGTCAGTAAAGAGATGTGATGGTTTAAGTTAATTTTGAAGTAGTTTGATAATAGTTTTTATTGTTAATTGAATTGTCAAGAATAAGGATTTATGATGGTTTATGATAGTAGTCATTCCAGGTCATAATAAGAGATTTATTATATTTAGATTAATCACAGGTAACAGTATTAAGCGAAATTATTTACTAAAAAGTATAATAGATCATTAAAAAACCTCAGTAGTCAAATCGTTAGAAAAGGTTAGAATCACTGCAAAATTTATAAATGAACGGATTGTTTTTCATTTTATGGATCCTTCTATGCGGGTTAATCTACATCCCAGTAGGAGTCCTCCTGATCTACAAGTCCAACAAAAAATCGATCAGAAACCGTTCTCCTCTATTCGTTTCAATCGGTCACTGGAGTAACCTAATCGAGACAGTTTTCCTTCTAATCGCGCTATACCGATACCCATCATCACCATCCTCAGGTTGGGCATTTGACCAACTTTACCGTTTATTCACAATAATCGTGCACTACTCTTACTTCATATCCTACGTGCTGCGCTGTTACCGTCTTTATTTTATCTTTAACCTCGATAACAAAAGAGACGAGACCGACAGTTTTTTTAATGCAAACATTCAAAGATCAGGTCAAAAATGGTTATTTAAAGTCTTCATCACATCCCTTTGGCCAGTGGTAATAATCGCTGTTCTAATAGCTTTAATCCCAGAAATAAGCAGCTACTTCCCAGCAGCTTACTATGAAGAGACTGAACCTAACTCAGGAGCGACAGCTAACTTTATATCTGAAGGGATTTATTTATTCGTGTTGTTTATCGAGGAAATCGTTTTTATTTTCTCAGTTTTTAAACTTAGGAATATTCAAGATGACTTTAAAATCACTGTCGAAATGAGCCTGGTTTGTGCATTGTGGGTCTTGACTGGCATGGTCTCGATCTTTACTAATGTCAACGTCTGGCTTGTGGAAGTGATCGTCAGGAACCACCTTATCATGATCATGAGCAGCATTTATCCACTTGTCAAGTCTTTCAATGCAGAGTCGTTTGAAGAAGTGATCACATTGGAAATGCTTCAAAGTCTTGAACTTATTCTCCAGTCTGAAGTCATTTTAAATACTTTTGAAAAAGTGATTCAACTTAAAACTGTTAAAAATTATAAAGGATGTGAAGTACTTGACTTGTGGCTTAAATGTGAAAATTTCAGGTTTAAAGAAACACCAGAGTTAAAAAGAGAAATTTTAGAAAATGCGAAAAAAGTGAAGATTTTTTCGAAGTCGCCGAATGGGATTAGTTTTGAATGTTTTCATATTTTAAACCAGCACTTTTTGCCAGTTTTTCGTGAGTCAGGAGAATTTAAGGACTTGATTCATCAGACGACGCAGCAGCAGATCTATATGAACCGTCTTCTGCAGACTTCATTGATAGGGTGTGAAAGTGATCCAGTTTACGTATTTCGTAACAAAGATTAGTCCAGGATAAATAAATCTTTAAAGTTTCTATTTATTATAAGATGAAGTAAACGTGGGCTAGGAAGTGACCTGCTTGCCTTGTTAGTAACAAAGACCAGTACAAGTTAATAATAAATCTCTAAACTTTCCATTCATTAAAAACATGAAGTCAAAGATGGACAAGTACCAAAAGCTTGACAAGATCGGTGAAGGGACCTACGGAGTAGTTTACAAGGCTCGAGACACCACAACAGGCGAATTGGTCGCATTGAAGAAAATCCGTTTAGAAGCTGAAGACGAGGGGATACCAAGCACAGCGATTCGTGAGATTTCCTTATTAAAAGAACTGAAGCACCCGAATATAGTCCGGTAATTCCTATTCAGTCTTTGTGATGTGATCCACACAGAGCGCAAGCTCACTCTAGTCTTCGAGTACCTTGACCAAGACCTCAAAAAACTTTTAGACGCCTACGCCGGGCAAGGTCTGGACTACGGAACAATAAAGAGCTACTTGTACCAGCTAGTCAAAGGTGTTCAGCACTGCCACAGTCACCGAGTCCTTCACAGAGACCTCAAACCTCAGAATTTGCTTATAAATCGTGAAGGTTCTTTGAAATTAGCTGATTTCGGCTTGGCTCGTGCATTTGGAATACCTGTCAGAAGCTATACTCATGAAGTCGTTACTCTTTGGTATCGTCCTCCTGATGTTCTGATGGGCAGCAGGAACTATAATACAAGTGTCGATATCTGGAGTGTTGGGTGCATTTTTGCCGAACTTTACAATGGAACTCCGTTGTTTCAAGGGACTTCACATAATGATCAACTTAAGAAAATCTTTAGGGTTATGGGAACTCCGAGTGAAGAGAATTGGCCGGGTGTTAGTGCTTTGCCTGATTATAACAGGAATTTTGATAAGTTTCCTGGAGAGAATTTGAGAAATCTTGTACCTAGAATTGATGATGTGGGGTTTGACTTGATTAGTAGAATGCTGCAGATGAACCCGAATAATAGAATTAGTGCTGCTGATGCTCTTAATCACCCGTTTTTAAGAGATGTTCCTGAATTTATCACCAATATGAGTTAAGATAAGTTAGAATAGATAGGAATTGGGTTGAAATCTGGAGTTTAATAATGGAAATTGATAAGAAATTTAGATAGTATATCTTGTTTTATGAAGATACCAAGATTCACTCATAATCATGCAAGGCAGACTGATCATCAATCGTGTCGAACTAGAAAACTTCAAGTCCTACGCAGGTCTTAAAATCATCGGTCCATTCCACTCCTCCTTCTCAGCAGTGGTAGGTCCAAACGGTTCAGGAAAATCAAACCTCTTAGAATCCCTTCTATTCGCCTTCGGCAAACGAGCTAAAAAGATGCGTTTAAACAAGTTATCCGAGTTGATCCACAAGTCTTCAAAGCACCCAAACCTAAACCACGCAAAAGTAACCGTTTTTTTCGATTTAATTTCAGATTCACTGAACCCTTTGCCAGATTCTTCATTCAACATAAGCCGAACAGTATTCAAAAACAACATCTCTAACTACAAAGTGAATCAAGAAGACTCTACCTTTGACCAGGTGACTCTTTTGCTTAAATCAAAAGGAATTGACTTGGAACACAACCGATTTTTGATACTTCAAGGAGAAGTTGAACAAATCGCCTTGATGAAGCCGAAAGGCAATGAAGAAGGAAAAACTGGACTTTTAGAATATTTGGAAGAAATCATCGGGTCTGATAAATTCATTCCTCAAATTGAAACAAGTGAAAAAGAAATTGAAAACATGGCAGATGAACTTTTAGTTCAAAGAAAAATCACTGAACAGGCTGGAGAAGCTGTTAATTCTTTCGCTGGTGAAGTAAAATCGGTCAGTCAGTTCATATTGGTTCAGAAACAACTCAGTCAATTACATAATCTTAAGTTTCATATAAAACTCGTTAAAAATACACAGGTTTTCAATGAAAAAGATCAGGAATTCATTAGTGTTTGCAAAGAAGTTGAAAAAATTAATGATGAACTTAGATTAGAAAAAGGAAACGATTTGAAAAATTTTGATGTTTTGGAAAATAAGAAAAGAGAAATTTTTATTTTAGAAAAAGAAGCGAATATTATTGAAGTCATCGTCAAAGAAGCTATGAAAATTGACCAAGTTTTAATTGAAAAAATTGAGGCTTTAAAACAGAAAATTTTAAAGGATGAGGATGACAAAAGAAAAGAAATTCAAAAAATTTCTGGACTTAAAGAACTTAATCAGGCTATTTTTCACCAAGTTGCTTTTGTTAAGGAAAACTTGGAAAACTCGAAAAAAGAACTTGAGATAGTAAAGAAAAATTTTGATGTTGAAAATGAAAAAGTGATGCTTTTAACTGAACCTCTTCAAAAAGATAAAAATCGGCTACAGTCTGAAATTGCTAAGTTTAAATCAGAATTCAATTCAAAAAAAACTGAAGTTGACAACTACTATAAAATCATCAAAGAAGTGCAAGATCAACACGATGCAAAAAACAATGAAAAGGAAGAACTTGAAACCCAACTTAAAAATTTACAAAAAAATTTAGACTCAATTCGAGAAGAATGCTCAAAATTTTCAGAAGAACTTTTTAAACAATCGAAAAATAAGGAAAAATTGGAAGCTAAAATTTTAGACCTAAATGAAAAAATCAACTTTTTGAATAAATCGATTAATTATCAGAAAATTCTTCTTAGTGACCTTGAAAAAGAAGACCATCGAGCAGAAAGTTTAGGAAGATTGCATCTTAGTCTGATGAACGCGAAAAGTAATGGACAACTTCAGGGCTTTATTGGAAGACTTGGGGATTTAGGAATGGTTAATAGAGAGTTTGATGTCGCTTTTTCATCTGCTTCTAATTTGTTTGATTATTTTGTAGTGAAAAATGTACAAAATGCGCAAGGTTTACTTGATTTTGTTAGAAGAAACCAACTTGGAAAAGCTTATTGTATTATTTTAGATAAAATATCTGAACCACCTGAAGGGAAATTCAATCTTCCATGTTCAAGATGTTCTAGATTATTTGACCTGATTAAGTTTTTAGTTCCTGAAGCTAGGAAAGCATTTTTCCTGGCCTTGAAGGATACTTTGGTCGCTGAAAATTTGGAGGATTGCAGAAAGATTGCTTTTGGATCGAGTGAAAGATGGAGAGTTGTCTGTATAACTGGAGAAATTTTCAATCAATCTGGAGAAATGATCGGGCATTCAAGGCCAGTATCAGGAAAAATCAAACTTTCAGACAGTTCAAATCCAGTTCACCAGGGCCAGTCAAAAGATTCAATTCTTCAAGAAATCCGTTCATTAACCGAATATAGATCCACAGAAGAATCTTATCTAGAATCCCTCGAGTCTGACCTGTCAAACCTGGCTTTTTCGAAATCATCTCTCGAGAAAGACCTAAAAAAATTAAAAAGCGAAGAAGCTCTTTTAATCCAAAATCTTGAATCCTTAAAAATCCATTTCGATATCCTTATCAAAAGAAAATCCGAACATTTCGAAGTCCCATCCTCAGAACTCATTCATTCAAAAGAAGCGACTTTAGAAAAGCTCTCAAAATTTTTAAACCTCAAAAAAGAAGACCTTCTTAAAATTGAAACAAAAATCGAGAATCAAGCAAGTCGAAAGTACTCAGAATTAAAGCAAAATCTGGAAATACTTGAAAGAAAAGAAGAGAAACTTGAAAATGAACTGGTTAAAAATGAGCAAAAGCAGATTCAACAAGGAATAGATTTGCAAAAGTCTGAAGAAAAGCTGAAAAAACTTGAAGAAATCATTAAAAATCACTTTAATCTAAAGGAAAAACTCCTAGAAGAAAAAGATCAGAACCAAAAAGCCATGATTGAAAAAGCAGGTCACTTCAACCAACTCGAATCAATTCTTGAAGAAAAAAAAGAAGAAATAAATCTTTTCCATAAAGAAAAACAACGAGTTGACTTAAAAATCGCGAAAATCCACCAAGACCTAAACAAAGGACTGGAAAGAAAGCAAACCCTCGACAAAGAACTTGAATCACTTCGAGACCAGTCATTAGCCCTAAACGAGCAAATAAAAAAAAACAGAGAAAAATTCACAGAAGACATTTTTCCCTTTCTAAACGACCCAGTCCTTCAACTCGAGTCTTCAGAGCCGACCTCCAGTCTAATAGACGAGGCACTTCAAGACCCTTACTCAGACTACACCCAAAGTCAAATCTCAAAACTTTCGATATCACTTTCAGCCATTGACGAACAAGAGCAAATAATCCAAGAAAGTCTTGAAACAATCCAAAAAGACATCTCAATTCTTGAAAAATTCAAAAAAAAAATCCAAGATTTCGAAAAAAAATCAAAAAAACTTTCAGAATTAAAAAATATTGAACAAGAAAAAAAAAATCTTCTACTTTCTCTGAAAAATGAAAGACTTAGCATGTTTAACAAGGGATTTTCAGAGATTTCTAAATGTTTAAAAGAAATTTATCGACTTATCACTGCTGGAGGCGACGCAGATTTAGAGTTCTCGGATTCCACTGACCCCTTCAGTGAAGGGGTCGTTTTCACTGTTCGGCCTCCGTCAAAGGCCTGGAAAAAAATGACGAATTTGAGTGGAGGAGAAAAAACTTTAAGCAGCTTAGCTCTTGTCTTCGCTTTGCACATTTTTAAACCGAATGCTTTGTACGTGATGGACGAGGTCGACGCTGCTTTGGACTTCGTGAATGTTGGCATTGTTGCTCATTATATTAAGAAAAAGACTCGAAATGCTCAGTTTGTTGTTGTCAGTCTTCGATATCAGATGTTTGAACTAGCGAATCAACTTGTTGGTATCTTTAAAGTTGATGGAGTTTCAAGTACTTTGTGTATAAGTCCTTATGTTTTTGTTGGTGGAGAGAATAAGAATCAGATCATTCAACAGACTGCGAATAACTTGAAGACTTCGGAATAGGATATTAAGATAATATGGGACAGATCATGACCTGGGCTCGTCCGATAGATGATGAAAATCTGAAAAATAAGGGATTGAGCCCTTCCGAGGCTTCTGAGGTTTCAGTTCTGAGTTTTAATATCTTGGCTGATCAATACTCGTCATATCAAGACTTTTGTCCGAAGGTTTATCTTGATTTCAAATATAGAGCGTCTTTGATTTTTTCTATTCTCAAGGCGAATCAGTGTGATTTTCTATGTCTTCAAGAAGTTGATACCTATGAAAGTCACTTTAAATCGTTTTTAGAGAATGAAGGGTACTCTTCACAGTATAAAAAAAGACCGTCGGGGTATAACAATGACGGGTCACTTATTGCTTGGAAGTCTGATAGATGGGTAGTCTTAGAGATTAAAATTATTGACTATAACGAACACCCTAAATGCAAGGAAAATTCAGCTTATAGGAAAAATAACGTCGGCCTTGTGATAGCTTTTCAAGAAAAGTCATCAAATCGTAGAATTATCGTCGGAACTTCTCATTTCTTTTGGAACCCGACTTATGAATATGTCAAGTTTTTACAAGGAAAAATCTATTCAGATGTTTGTAAGGAATTCAAGGACAAGTATCAGTGTCCTGTAGTCTTAACTGGAGACTTGAATAGTGAACCTTCAAGCTTTACTATTAAGTATCTACTTGGTGAAGAACTTGGAATACAACCTGGTGATGATACTTCAAATGAAATATTGACGATGGCTGATATTAACCCGCTCGAACTACAGTCAGCGTATTCAAGTTACTTTCAAGGATCTCATCCTGAATTCACAAACTACACCCGAGATTTCAAAGCTTGCATCGATTACATTTTACATAGTCCTGAACTAAAAGTAAAAGAACTAGGAAGTCTCCCTTCAAGCGAAGATCTTCGAGGTATAATCGGAAATCCCAGCGAAAAATACCCATCAGACCACCTCCCCCTATCAGCAAAATTCGAATTTAACTAAAACTCCTATTCAACTCCCCCTCGACTATGAAACCTTAATCAAATCTCAATCAGATATCTGTAGAATAATAATATGTCTTTTAGAGAACAACTATGTGGATGCATAACTGATATGTACAGTTGTCTAATCGCTTTCCAAATCCCATTAGGAGCCTGTATCTTATCCGGAATGTCAACAAACCAAGCGACAAATTCAGGATTCTTAAGATCTTTCATCATCAGTTTATTTTGTTGTTTCGGGATGTCTTTCAACCGTCAAGAAATCAAGAAAAAATACAATCTTGAGCAAACCTACTGGCTTGACTGTTTAGTTTACTTATGCTGCATGGCTTGTATGACGACTCAAGAGTTCCGCGAAGTAGAAAACCGGTACTTATCAGATCCTTAGTTAATTAACACTAATCCCCATGAATCAAAGGCGCTTCATCAGTGAAACATTCAAAATAATAAAACTCTTCCAAACCCACATTTTTTTCTTTTCCTTTCTTAAGTTTTTCTTCTTTTCTTCCCTGCCTATTCAAAAGTTTTCCACATATTTCAAAGATTTTCGCTTTAGTTTCTTCATCTTTTTCTTCTGACTGTCTAACAATTTCAACGATTCTGTTAAAATCTTTAGCAATAAGCAGATTTGGATAAACTTTCAAGATTCGATTAGCTGAAAGTAAACAATGATAAATAACGTCTAGGTCTAAACTTGCAGTTTTGCAGTGATTTACTAGTTTTGAAAGGATTTTGTTGTAAAGTTCGTGATTGCTTGAGATGTGAGTCCTTCCTGCAACTATAGAAAGAAGGTTAAAAAGTAACGCTGTTGAAAAGTTTTGAAGAAATGGGTGAAGGTCTGGTTCCAGGTGATTTGAAAGGTACTCTGAAAGGCCCAGGTCTACCATCGCAGCTGCCGCTGCGTCATTAAGACTGAGTTTTTCAAGAGCAGCGATGCAGAAACGGCTACAGACGGAATTTTTTTCTTCTTTTTTCAGGAGGTTGAATATCAGTGTGCAGATGTAACCCGCGTTGTTACCGATCACGTATTTTTTACCTGGCTCTGATGAACTTAACACGGAAACTAGAGCTAAGGTCGCACGCTGGACTGGGTAGTTTTTGCAGGTTATTAGCAAGTTTATGCTACCTCCTAGTATGTCGTTTTCGCTGAGGTTTGTTAGGAGAATGCCTCGGGATTTTTGTTTTACGTTTAGACATTCGAGTCTTACTTTCATTAGTACTTGAGTTAACTCTTTGAAGGACTTGGTTTCTAGAAGATGAACCATTTGGTTCCTAATGCTTTGCACATATCCAGGGGTTAAGATCGCTGCTTCTTTTGACTTGATTGACTTCACCCCCAAATCATGCTGCAGCTTGGAAAGCTGCAGTTTAAAGCTTGAGACTTGATCCTCAGCTTGTTTTACTTCTTCAAGGCATGTAACTGCACCTACTGCTATTTCAAAGATTTTCACTGATGAAGATTTTAGCTGGTCATAAGACTTCTGCAGTTGAGCCAGTCGCTTTTCGAGAGACTGGGATACGGAGGACTTTGCTTCTTCACCCATGCAGTAGGTGTAAAGGGTTGGAAGTTTTAAAGATGAGTCTTTTTTTTTCTTTGGCTTTTGAGGGGCTAGTGACTTTGACTTAACTTCAGCTACAAAGCACTCGAGAGTCGTTGTTAGTGAGTTGTAGGCGAGATACTCTTTAATCACTTCCTGTGGGTAAAGTTCGTTCATAGATTATAAATCATGGAGTGGAGTCAACTTGGGATAACCCAGTCCTTAGTCGAAGGTATTCAAGAATCCTTCAAGTTCGACAGTCCAACTCCAGTGCAACGAGCAGTAATTTCTCATTTTTCAGGAAACAAAGACGTTTGTGTGGAGTCCTGCACTGGTTCAGGCAAAACTCTAGCGTTTTTGATTCCAATCCTGCAAAAAATTCTCATTCAAAATCCTCCTTCGCCTTTTGCTTTGATTTTGTCACCTTCTCGAGAACTTGCACTTCAGACTTTTTTAGTTGCTCAGACTTTGACTGAAAAATTTGAAGGAGTTGAGTGTCAGTGTTTTATTGGAGGACATGATAAGGCTAATGATGTGAAAGAACTTTCTCAATGCAAGCATATCATTGTTGGAACTCCTGGAAGAGTTCTTGATTTGATCAGAACTTTAGACTTGGCTGTTAAAAGAATTGAAGTTTTGGTACTTGATGAGGCTGACAGGTTACTCGATATGGGATTCAAAGACACTATCAATGAAATAATTGCTGCTCTTCCTAAACAAAGAAGAACTGGCTTATTTTCGGCAACTATGAATACAGATGTTGAACATTTAGTTAAGGCAGGACTTAGAAACCCCGTATATGTCAAGGTAAAAGTAAAGAAAGAAGGTCAGGAGCTGCCATCAGGTCTAACCAACTACTTCACAACTTTCAAAACCTACAAAGAAAAGCTCCTCGGTCTTCTACGCTTCCTGCAAAAATACCAAACCAAAAAAATAATAGTTTTTTTCGCTACCTGCGCAAGTACAAACTTTTACGAAACCATTCTAACTGAATTAAGCGATTCTTCAATTTCCTCAGAATCACTTTCCTTTCTATCATCTCTTCAGTTTTTCCGAATGCATGGAAAGATGAAGCAAGTTCAAAGAGAGAAGGTCTGCGAGGATTTTTCATCATCAAGTTCAGGAGTCCTTCTAAGCACAGACCTAGTCGCTCGAGGACTTGACTTCATTGACATAAAGTGGATCCTTCAGTTCGACCCTCCTCAAAACCCTGACTTTTTCGTGCATCGAATCGGGCGAACAGCGCGAGCAAGTAAATCAGGAAAGTCTTTGATTTTCCTTTGTGAGAAAGAACAGTCCTACCTGAACTACTTGGAACTTAAAGGAATTCAGTTTAAACCAAAAAAACTCAAACTCGCTCGAAATGTCTTTCAAGAAGTTTCTTCAGTAGTCCTGAGAAATCGAGAAAATTACGAAAAAGCCCAGGCGGCCTTTGTGGCTTATGTCAGGTATTATAAAGAACACCTTCTTAGCTTTATTTTTCAGTTTAAAGACCTGGACTTGGGATTTCTTGCTCAAAGTTTTTGTCTTCTTAGAATTCCTAGAGTTTCTGAAATTGTTGGAAAAAAAATCGAGAATTTTGTTCAAAGTGAATTAGATCCAGAAGATATTCGTTATTCTGACCTTGCCAGAGAAGAAAAAAGACAAAAAATGAAGAGAGAAAAACAAGAATTAAAAGAAAAAATGTTTCAAGATAAAAAAAAACGAAAAATGAAAAATCTTAAAAAAAACAACCAAAGACCTCGAAGTCGAAGCGAAAAACGAGAAGCAAAGCGACAGATGATGATCGACGATTTCGACGACCTCGGAAAAGAAGAGCGAGTCGTGAAAAAAATCAGAAAAGGAAAAATGGAAGACCCTGAAGTTCAGAAGTTTTTAGAAGACAACCCGAACTTCAAGTCTTTTTTCAGAAAAAAGAAGCATTGAGAAGATTATTTTCTAACTACTCAAAAATCCAGTTCTTTGCTTCCTTTGCTCTGCACCGGGTTCATGTCCATCTTGAAGAAATTATCATCAAAAGAAGGCATTCCCCCTGCAAAGTTGAAAGCTTTTCCAAAGTCACCGAAACCTGCATTAAAGCCCATTGGTTCTGGTTTAAGTTCCAAAGGTTTTTCAGCTTTTTTCTCCAGGTCCTCGCTGAACTTGAACTGAAAGTCTTTTTTTGCAGGTTCTTCTGAACTCGAGCTATTTTTTCGAGGTTTTTCTTTCGCAGGTTCTTTTATTTTTCCTGAGTCAAGGTCAGCGAAAACATCGTCAGTTCTGAGCTTTGCAGGGAATGCGTCGAATTTCATTGAAAAGTCAGGAAATAAGGTTGATTCGATTTTTGCTTTCACAGGTTCTGACCTGGTCTCAAGTTTCACTTCTTTGAATTCGAATTTCTCTGAAGAACGATCTGGGAAGAAACTTGATTCGGGTTTTGAAGAGAATAAATTTGCTTCGGCCTTGGAATGGTCTTCTGGCGGCTTCGGGTCGGAAATTCGGGGCTTTTCTGAATCTTTTGGCTTGATTGGGACTGGGTCTTTGAAAAAACTGTCGAATTCGAAACCGATGTCTTTTTTTGGAATTTTGAAATCGTCTTGACGATCGACTGGCTTGGCTTCGGGTTTTATTGTCGCAGGCTCTGAGGGCTTTAAAGGCTCTGAGGGCTTTAAAGGCTCTGAGGGCTTTGATGGAGCTTGGGGTTCGATTGGACGAGATTTTAGAGATTGGTTTTCTTTTTTTAGTTTTTCTAACATTTCGGACATTTCTTGGATGCTTTTTTCGAACTTTTCTTTGGATTTTGAGACTTTTTTTTTGATTTTTTCGAAGTTTTCTTGGCTGTCTTTTAGCTTTTCTTCTAGGATTTTGTTTTTTTCTTTTACGAGGTCGAGCTCGGTTAAGTCGACTTCCATGAGTTCGCAAATGCTTTTTAGCATCGATGTTTTTTCCTTTAAAATCTTCTCTTTTTCTCTAATAAACTTCTCAGTATCAATCTTCACAGTAACAGTCGAATTTTTTTTCGGTGACTCATAATTTTCCCCTAAAGTAGGCTGCGAAATCGGTTTCGGAGCATCAACATGCGATTCCGGGTCCTTCAACCTAACTTCCTGTTTTTTAGGTTCTTCCTTCACCACTTTTTTATTGAGAACCCTATCAAGTGATCCAGGTAAAGTATCAGGTACATCAATACCAGCACGAGCCTTAGCAATAAGTTGCATAGCGACTACAAACTGATCAATATTCATATTCCCAGAGTTCATTCCAATTAAAATCCAAATCTTTTTAAGCACCTCAGGTGTAAAATTAGTCCTCTGCAACAATTCCCTGGCTTCAGCAGCAGTTAAAAATCCTTTTTCATTACTAAGCTTTTTAAAGCCATTAACATAAACAATCTGTTCATTTTCATTCAATTCCCATTCATCAGGCATTGCAGGAATTTCAATTCCTTCAAATCTAGGCAGTCCAACTTTTTCATGAATCATTTGAAGACTGACAGGTTTCCCTTCCTGTGCCAATGCAATAAGTTTCAAAGCAATAAAAAACCTGTTCTTATCCAAAAAGTCTTCCTTATTCGGCGTCGCCAGTTCCCAGATGGTCTTTAAAGTCGGAACTGCGATGTTTGAAGTTCGAAATAAAGCCACTGCCTGTCGCCCTTCAATGCGTCCTGACCCGGCAGGGTCTGTTTTGAGGAAGATGCTGGTATAATACTTTTGTTCAAGGTTTTCAGCCATTTATCACTAATTATTTACCAAGAGACGATTTCAATGAGATCTTACCTCCTAGACTTCCACATCGAGCGAATATTTTCAGGTCGTTTTCAATTTTTCCGATTAGACTTGAAAGAAAATTCAAAACTGACTGAGTTAAAAAAGACCGAAAAGTAGGGATTTTTGGGAAAAAGTGTAAAATTGATTCAAAAAAGTCTGAAGGGGTTTTAAATGAAAAGTAAGAGTTGAGTTTAGAGAGAAGGAAAGTACTGAGGATTGGACTTTTGAAGATAGGAAGATAGCTGTTGAGAAGAGGGAGTAGTTTACTCCAGGTTTCTAAGGAAAAAGTGACTTTGGAGTCACGGCCTAGAAGTTTTAAGAAGTGGGTCTTGTGGAAGAAGGACTTGAGACTTTCACTTGTTTTTATTTGAAGTTTCAAGTTGTCGTCTGTGGGGTATGAAAGAACCTCGTCAAATGCAAGCAAAATCTTATTAAGTGGCTCAATATACTCTTCATTAGAATCTAAAATAATCACAAGGTGAAGTTCATTTCCAATGAAAAAAGTGTTAAATGAAATACTTTTCTTAATCCTTTTACCATCAATATAATCTGAAAGAGTCGAATCCAAAAGCCTTTCAAATGTTTTCTTTAAAAACTGCTCAAAATTCTGATTTGACTTCAAAGGTCTTACCTGCATGACGACCGATACCCAGATTTCCTGACTAAAAAGTGAGAGATCTTTATTAATCCCAGCTAAAAGATGTTCCCTGAAGCTTCCTTTTCCAATTTCAACAAAAATCTCATTCTGAAAGTCAGACCCTTCTCCAATAAAAACAGAAACTTCTTTTTTCCTAGTGTTTTTATTAATCATCATCCGATTTCTCGTCATCGTCCTTAACAGCTCTTGAGTTCCAGGGTTATTAACAACTGTTTTCGCCCAATTCAAAACAGTTTCTGAGAAACAAAGAGGCCCTTGCCGTCCTTTTTTCCACCAAAAGAGAAATTCTTCAAAGGAAATTTTTCCATTACGGTTCAAGTCAATTCTACGAAGACCGTCACGGACTTCATCTTCAGTGACATCTTCTCGAATTTTCCTAACCGCAGCGCATAAATCATTAAATCCAAGAAGTCCAGTTCGACTTGTGTCAATTTTATGAAAGAGCTCTTTGACCATAGTCACTAGTTTCAAGTCCTCAGCGTAAATTTTCTGAGTGAGTTGTTTTAAATTTTTCACAACTTTGAAGCCAAAAGCATTTGAAAGCTCTTCTAAGTCTTTACTAGCAAATGAAAAGAAAGCGACTTGAATCCAGACGTGTTTGTAAAGTTGATTCACTCGGTAGACTTCTTTGAAATCATCTTTTTTCTCAATGAGGTAAACGACACAGTCAGTGATAATAGGCGCTTTAGAAGTGTGGACTAGAAAATGCACGTTGATACCAGAAGGTTCGATATTTTCACAGAAGTCTCTATCAGGAAATAGTTCTCTTAAAAGTGTCCTGTTTTTAGTCCATACAAATATTTTGTACTCTTTTTGAAGCAGGTTTTCGAGGTGGTCGTTTGTGTTCATTATGATTGTTTGGAATTCTTTACTTGCAGATACACCTTCCAATGACTTTAAAGACCTTTCTGAGTGTCTCTCTGGGTCAGAATCACCTGAGTTGGAGTACTCGATGAGACTTTGCATGTTCGGGTTGTTTGAAAATGACAGGTTTGCTGCTTGGCTGTTTGTTAGAGATACACTTTTGAGGAAACCTGATTCTAGACTTGTCATTGACGGCATTAGAGCTTTGCGGGAATTG
Organism: Stentor roeselii; assembly: GCA_006503475.1. NCBI lineage: Eukaryota > Ciliophora > Heterotrichea > Heterotrichida > Stentoridae > Stentor > Stentor roeselii. The sequence goes on from RSEH01000153.1 coordinate 90,966, forward strand.
CAAGGACCACAACCCATGAATATTATTTATGGACAATTAGGGATGTTTCTAAAAATACGAGGTCCTTGTGGATCTTTTTCAAGTAGTTTTGACCGTCGTAGATGAACTTTGGGTGACTTGGACTTAACTTTTTCCAGTGTTTGATCTGACGGATTACGGAAAATGTGGCTTCCATGAATTCAGCTTGTAGGGATTGTTTGTTGCAGGTTGAGTCGGTTACAAGTCTCATCATCAACCTTTCTCGTTCATGAATTTTTTTCAAAAGTCTAATCGTAAACATCCTAACCTCCAAAAAGCTTTTACAAATCGCTAAAAGTTGTCTATCAGGTAACAAATCAGACAAAGCAAAAGGTACCTGAAGTTCAAACCCAAGTACTTTCGCCGTACTTTTCAAAATACTTCTAGGAATCTGTCCAACAAGAGGTTCTTTCATATGTTTAACCTGATATTCAGTAAGCAAAGAAGAGTCTCTTTCAGAGTTAAACTCGAGATTTTCATTCAAAACCTTTGTCTCAAGAGGCGAAGTCTTCCAGTCTACTCTGAAAGAACCAGGACCTGAAGTCTTTTTTCTTGGACTCAGGATGTTCAAAGGGCTTTGCTTTAATCTTGGAGAAAATTGAGACTTTCCTCCTCGGGTTGAATGAAGAATCCCTGCACTTATCAACGTCTTTGGTCGAGCCTTGAATCCGAAGGAATGAGCTGTTGAAGGAGTTTTTAAGGAATGGAATTTATCGTTGGTCGACCGGTGACGTGGCTTTTGGTGAGATTTGCTGAGAAGGGGAAGTCTTGGATTTGGGTTTTGGGAAATCGCGTCGAAGCTTATTTTGAAAATGTTGACATCTTCTACCATTTGGTTTATTGTTTAAGTAAGGAAGTGAAGTTTGATTGATTTTAAAGAGTTTTAGGTTATTGGTTTAAGAAAATTTAGAGGTTTAGGATTCACAATTTTTAACCTACCAAAATATTCCCTGAAATCCAAGCCCAGAAACAAAAAAACAACATAAATAAAAATCTTAAATCTAAAGGCGGTATAAATGTCAGACCCATCAAAAGTAAACCCACTCTCATTCCTTCCAAGACTAAAAAACAAAAAAATCACAGATTCTTTACCAATCAAAAAGCAAGTATCATCAGAAAAACTCCTAGAAAAAGACTATAACAAGCCAATCGAGATGGATCTAAGCGAGACTCCTTGCAACTCATTAATATCCAGTGATACCATTCTTCATTCTTTCAAAGACCAATCAACAATATTCCCAAATCAACTGCCAATATCCAAGCCTCTTAGCAACTCTTTACTTTCAGAGCAACACAAAGAAAACATTCAAAATTTTCAACAATATTCGCGCCGTCCAATCCAGGACCTGTTCTGCGAATTCAACATGCCTTGTCCTGCAAACTTTAAAGGGAACTGTGAGACTCGCGCAGCACTTTCAAGCCTTTTAAGCCTTTCAGGACCTTTAGGACCACTGGAATCATTACCAGTCCTCACCCCTGTCAGAGAAGAGGCTGAAAGCAATCAGAGCTCAGGCCAAAACAACTACAAAAGACCTGATCCTTCAAGAATTGCACAAAACGAGACTTTTTCTTGTGTCGGGACAGAAGGAATATATGAAACTAAAGAAAAAAAAGAAGAATATACACTTTTTGGAGAAAAAACAAGAAAAAATAATGAAATTTTTTATGAATCGTTTAATTCACAGGAAGAAATGAAAGTTTTCAGGAAAAGACTTGAAGAAGAACGGAAAGATTTAATGACCTGGCAAAAAAGAGCGAATAAAATGAAGAATCTTGTTAATGTTGTGAAAGAACGGCTGAAATTCTGGAGTCGACTTGAAAATCAAAGTGGTTTAATTGACGAGTTTATAAAAAACTGCAAAGAACTACCGAGTTCAATTGATTTTAAAGAAAGTTCTTATAGATTTCATGAAAGGTGGAAAAAAACTATCACTGAAACTATCAACGGTGTAAATATTGATTACTTCTGTCACAAGTCTTCATTTGCATTAGACCCGATCCTTGGAAAACTCGTTGTCGGGATTTTTTTCAGTACTTCAGGCGAGCCTCATATAAATTTAATACTTTCCTGTTCTTTTTCCAACTCTTTAGTAGATTTTATTTGGAGAAGTTCCTTAAATTACCTATCAAGTATTGCATCATTAGAAACAACAGAAAAAATCTTAGAAAAAATCAGTACATCTTGGGTGAAATTCGTAGTTTTCTCCAGTCGTTTTGATTTTTTAAATGAAACATATGAGATGCACCCTGTAAAAATAAAAGATCGCTGCATTTTTTTAAAAGAAAGTCTTTCTTCAGAAGACCGTGAATATCATTTAACGTTTTACGCAATTTACGACGGGGTAGACATTTTCGAAGACTACAAACTTTGGTTAAAAAATAATTCTAACTGTAATTAACAAATTATCTTCACTTAACTCACAGCACTCATTTCTTGTAGTAACCATTCAAAACCTTCTGATGCTCCTTCTCCAGTTATCAGGCTTGTTAATACAACTTCATGTTTACAAGGACTAGAAATTTCTAAAAAGTTGAGGAAATTACTTTTATTCCAAGGAGTCAAGTCCACTTTATTCCCAAGAACCAGAAAAGGAAGGTCTTTCAACAAAACATCTCCCATCAAGTCCTTCAAAGCAGTCCTGGCCTGTTCTAAAGTGCTTCCATCGCTTAAATCAAAAATAAAAATAACACCCTGACTTCCTTCAAAGTGATGTCTCCAGAAGAACCTGCTTTGTTCATCGCCTTTCAAGTCATAAAATGCGACTGTTAGTTTTGAGACTTTGAACTTATAACAACCGATTTCAGGTAAAGGTTTTGCGGCTCTTGGGTATTTTCCGACTAGCAAAGAAGTCAGAGTTGATTTTCCTGAACCTTTCAGCCCCAGACAGATGATTCTTCTGTTGTTTTTGCCGAACCATCTGGAGTGATTGAGTTTGCTGGTGGTTTTACCCATTTATAAGCTACTTAATCATTAAGGACTGTCCGTGCTCGCTTTCACTGTCGATCTTGGCCTTGCGATGACGTCTCCAGATGTATACTGCCAGAAGGATTACGAAAATACCAGCTAAGACGTAGCCTACGATTTGAGCTACTAAGATCACTGTCAACACCACATGAATAACCCCAAAATACTTATCACAAATATGCTGACTTAAAATTTCATATCTCTGCAAGAAAAACATAGGCATATAAGTATTAAACCCATACTCTTTCAAGTTATAAAGTCCAAGTTTAGGATAAAGCATATCAGGTTTCAACTCCGCATTATACTGAAGTTGTTCCATCGCTTTTAAAGCAGTTCCAGTATATTTCTCAATATCAAAAGAAGACTCATATTTATCCGGTTCGACCTGTGAAGGATCCGTATAATTAATAAGTTTTCTTAAAGTTTTATCCCCATCCAAATAATAAGGCTTTGATCCAAACAACGGAGCAGTCAATACAGAAGTTTGATTGACAAGACCATTCGGTGCAAATGCATAATACTTCAAATTTTTCGGGTTTTTTGTAACATTCTGCAAGTCATCAGGGTCAATAATAAACCTAAGACATTCAAAGTTTCTTTTAGTAGTTTTTTTATCATAAATTCCATTAAAGATAACTCCTGAGATATCCAAGAAGAACTTCAAATGAGAATGTTTGGTTATATAAGGTTTGAAGCCCCATGCATCAGTCCCATCGATTGGAATTTCGACAGGCCAGGGGTTGTAATTGACATAAGAAATATTAGGACCTTTTGGAGACTCTCCCAAGTAAGCCTGAGTGAGAAGGTTGATGTAAGGTTTGCCTCCATAAAGTCGATATCTTCTAACGTCTTTTGAATGCTGCTCGCCGGTGTCCATTCCGTCACGCATACTTTCACTGACGTGTTTGAAATAGTCCTGAGTCATGTTCTGACCGAGACTCGTCGAGTTCAAGTTAGTTGCCGGGTTGCCTCCAAGAAGAGGACTTAGATTTTTTGACTGGATCAGCAGGGGCTCGTTGTAATCTGCCCAAAGAATCTGGTTCACTGTCTTGGTTTTAATCAGTCCTCCAAGAGCGTAAAGGTCGATCATGTACCTTAAATAGTCAATCATTACTCCAGGCATATCGATTTGCAATAGTTTCATCTGGCCTTCGTAGTCCCTTTCATATTCAAATAAGAAGAAATTTTGGTGAACTACTGAGTTTAAAAGACCTTCGAAACTTAAAAGCAGGTCAATTTGATCTAAGGTTAAATTCGCTGAGTCTTCTAAGTTCTTCGCAGAGATAAAGGCGAAATACTCAGGAGTACCTGTGTATCCCATTGACAAGTACTGGTAATTCGTGATACTTGTTGAGTTTTTTATGAATATTTCTTGGAAAATACTTGGTAAGTTCATTGTTATCATGCTTTGTCCCCATTGCATCTTCGCCATGTACATCGGGTCACATCTCAGTCCGATATTAGGACAATTGAAGTTGATCTTCAGTTCCTTATCATATTTCGCAAAGGTGTTAGTCAAGTTGTTATTTGTTTTGAAAAGTTGAATCATTTCTGACTGGTTCAAATTTGATAACTTCATGAATTCTACCCAAGATGTAGAGTTCACATCGTACCAGTAAGCTTTTATCCAATAAGAGATCCCGTTGCTTGAAGGTGACCATTCAAGTTCTAATGATGAGCAAATAGAAGCGCTTTCTGGAGAAAGGATCTCTGAGACTGTTTTTCCACATTCAAATTTATCTTCAAAGCTTCTTTTTAAGTTATAGATACTCGAGATTGCTATGGGTAAGGTCTCTGACATGCCGACTAACAGGCTGTATAGTGTCTGGCTTCCTAGAGTTCCAAGAGAAATTTCTTGGGTCATTCCACGATTATCGATGTTGTAAACCTCAGGATCGAACCTTCCTTGAAGTGCAGTGTAATCAATTAAAGCATTGATATAGTCCCAAAGAATCCTGGCCTTTGTTTCTGTTCCCAAGTTCAACATCTCTGAAATCAAATCAAACCTTCCTTTATACGCCCATTCAAAAAAACTATTAATTTTTCCGACATCTAGCAAAGTAAACTTGCTGTAAGCAGGGAAGTTGTTTTTCCTGTTATAATAAAATAACGAGTTATAATCATCAATAGTGAAATTACAGGATCCATATTTGTTTCGAATAGAAGTGCTGTTGAAAAAGTAATAAAGCTCAGGGTACCCTGGAGTTGTATCATTCGCGCCTGCAACTGAAATAGAAGGATTCGCCATAAAAGGCGGGAACAATGTGACTCCAGAAGAAGTCCATTGAAGACCTGCCAAAAAAATAGGGTCACAAGTCAAAGGCGCATGTGGATTATCAGGACATTCGTAATTATTATAAAACAAAATCGTTGTCAAATCATAAGAATCCTTGAAATGTCCTGTAAAAATCGACATCAGTTCCAAGTCCGTTAATCCAAAATAACTCCAAAGGACATAAATCGTTCCAGAAATCGGATGAGTCAATGTAAAAGTATCATTTTTCAAGTTCTCCATCAAAGCTTGCACCCAGATAGGATTACTGGTATTTCTACCCATTCCATAATACTTGTCATTCCAGATGCTCGAGGCTCTTTCTTGCGAAATCCCAGCTGGTTCAAAGATAAACGCATAAGCCGCTCGATACCCTCCAAGCAATGGAAGGATCAACTGACTATAACCCGTTGTCAACAGAGAAGTTTCAAGTCCATTCACTATCTGAAAAAGGCCAGAAAGTGCAATTTGTTCTCTAGTTAAATGTTTTAATTGAAACCAGGCCCCAAAGGCTCCAAGACTTAATTGCGTGATTTGGTCTTCTGCGGAAACACTTGAAGGCCATTTAGTGTTACTTGTCTTTTTCGTATATCGAAGAAGGTGGAACCTGACAAGTTTTTTGCCGTTTTTTTTTTCCCAGTGGGTCTTTTTGAAGTAGTCGTATTCTTGGTAGACGTAGCCACTTTTACGCTCGATTAAAGGCTGCTCTCCTTCCATCACACCTTCGGGGTTGAGGATGTTGAAGAAATGGAAACTTTGGTACATCTTTGCTTTAAAGTCTCCAGGGATCTCGCCCCAGATCTTTACTTTGTTGGACTTGGTCAGAGTGACTGAGTCTTTTATTTTCGTCTCTAACAGGTTTGTTAGGATTATTGGCGTCAAAACTGCGATTAAAAGGAAGACTATTCCCCAGAAGGATAGACATCCTCCGATCACCCATTGGCGTTTAATCATTTACTAGTATGGAGGGTTTTTTTGATTTGGTGATGTTTGGTGGATTGGAAGAAGAGGAGCTTTTGGGGTTTATGGATTTTGGATTTTTATTAGTGTGGAATTGGATTATTTTGGGGAGTAGAGAATTAATAGATTGGAAATCTAGAGGTAGGGATAAGGAATTCTTGAGGAATTAATTTTATAATTGCAAATTTAGAAACTCTTGACCAGCCAACCTGAAAAATTCCCATTCCCCAAAACCCATAATAATCTCTCAAATCTTCTAATAATTTTTTTAAAAATGTTTAAAGAAACTGCTCAAAACTTCGACGAGATCTTAAAATGCGTGATCTGTTTCGAAAAGCTTTCAGATGCGAAGATGTGTCCATTCTGTTCAAAACTCTTCTGCAAAATCTGCATCCGAAAGTGGTTAACAGAGAATCGTTTAGAATGTCCTCACTGCCGTAGCGGTCTCCGTCTAGAAAACATCATAACCTGCCGATTCGTGAAAGACTTAAACCAAGCCCTCGAGTCACTAAGCCAAACTCGTTCAGACACAACAGACCGGTGCGAAAGTCACGATTGCCCTTTAAACTACTTCTGCTCCACATGCGAGAAGCCGATATGCTCAGACTGTGCAATGTTCAGCTCTGATCACAAAGGCCATGATTTCCTTCATTTAAATGTCGTTTATTCTCAGCATATTCAACAGATCGAACTTGAAAAGTCTTCACTTAAAAAACAGATCTTTACTCTTGAGTCTCTTTCAAAAGAAATCGATTTGAAATTTGAGAAGTTTTCAGTTTTTAGTGAAGAAAAAAATAGAGAACTTAAAAATTTCATGGAAAATGCTCAGACCAGACTTGAAGACCAGCTTTTTTTGAGACTTGAGGAACTGAAAAGAAAGAAAAAAAGTGTTTTAGAGGAAATTGGGAAATTAGAAGATTTGCAGGAGGAGATTGAAAGAGAAACAACACTTGCTGGTAAAAGTAAATTAATTTCAATCAGCTCTGACCTGGTCCAAAGGCTAAAAAAGTTCCAAAGTCCTGACGTGAAGCAATTTGAGACCCATTCTTTGAATTTCGAGTTCCAATCAGAAGTGATTCCAAGTTATGAAAGTGCAGATTTCGAATTAAAAGGTTTTTCTCTTGCTCAGAACTCATCTGAAGTCGTTTATAGTCAGAACCTGGAGTTCAATGGACTTGTCTGGAGACTCAAGGTCTACCCTAATGGAAATGGCGTCGCGAAAAATAATTACATGTCAGTTTTCATTGAACTCGTCAAGGGCTACCCGGGCTCGGCGAGGTATGACTACAGAGTCGAAATGATTAACTTGGCTGATGCTTCTAAATCTGTTCAGCGCGAGTACAACTCAGACTTCGAACAAGGAGAGTGCTGGGGATATAACAGGTTCTATCGAATTGATTTACTTAGGGAAGAAGGATATTTAGATCAAAGTGATTCGCTGCATATGAAATTTTATATAAGACCTCCGACTTTCTATCAGATGGCTAAAGATCAAGCTAATTTCATCAAGGTTTTAAAGGAAAAGGAAGAAACTTCTAGGGCTAGGTTTCAGGGAATTGTTGAAAAGATTAAAACTTTTGATCAGAATGATGAGGACAATTTACATCAACAGTTTTTTATGAGTCCTGAAGAAGTTAGTGAGGATCGTGAAGTCTCTGAGGCTTCGGAGAAATGGAATTTTGAACAGTGTCGATGTGAGAGTGAGGAAGATGTTGATGTTGAGTAAATGGTATTTAGAGATAACCTTTTTCTTGGCTTGGACCAGGTAAAAATTTGATTAATAAGTAATAAGATTGGTTTTTGGAGATGGGAAAATAGATTTATTTAATTTTGATATAATAGTGGAATTCTGGCATTTGATAAATAGAATTCCAAGAATATAAAGTGTGTTCTTCATCATTTCTTATCTTTATTTTAGGATTTTACTTGAAATTATAAAATATCTACTCAGAAAAAAACTATAAAAACTTATTTGGAAAGTTTACATTTAATTTGATTTTCTAATAACTACAAGATCATCATTTATAAATTTTTCAATTCCTTTAAGATCCTCAATTCTTATAAGTTTAATATTTCAAGTATACCTAAAAGTGACAAAAGATTTGTATACTTAATTCAACTAATTAGATCTTTATTTCATTTTTACTTAAATAGGATGTATTTAATATTTCTGTCTCATAACAATTATCATCTTGAACTATTTCTGAAAATGAAATATTTTATTGTCCTAATGACAACTTATAAAGTTTTCGATAAATGTAGGATATTAATCATTATCAATTTATCTGCAATATCAATTCTATTCAGGTTACTTTGATATAACCTTTGAAATTTATCAAAAACCCTAACTTTAAAAAGAAAACATAAAAATAATAATTATATAAGTTCTGAGTCTATTTCAGACTGATCAAAATTCCATAATAATCATTTCAAACGATTTAATCAAGCTAGAACAAAATAAAAATCAAAAAAAATCATAAAGTCAAAATATTTATAAAAAAATAATCAAATTACTTTGAAAAACCCTTCAAAACACCTACTACATAAGAAAACAATCTAAATTCATTTAAAGAATTGAATGCAAAAATAATTCTTCTTATAAATGTTCAGTATCTTGCTAATTTTAACTTTTGTTTACTCTGAAGATCAATGCATCTCATCATGGAAAGGTGATGATTATTGCGACCTTGTATGCATGACAAAATTGGATGAATTTGATAAAGGTGACTGTCTTCTCTATTGCACTTCAAGCGGATGCTCCAAGACTGGTCCTGATTCAATTTGCGACTCTGAATGCGACATTGTTGAATGTGGGTTTGACTATGAAGATTGTGTAGAGTGTAGCCCAGGATGCACAGAACAAATGAGAACTAACAGTGAATGCGATCTTGTATGCAATAACATTGCTTGTAATTATGATAATGAAAAGTGTCTATGTGCTGCTGGGTGTACTCCAGAGAAATTATCAAGTCTTAATTGTGAAGTGTCTTGTAATAATTTGGCTTGCAATTATCAGAATGGAAAATGCCTTTGCGCTACTGGCTGTACATCTGATAAGATTTTAAGTCTTAACTGTGAAGAGTCTTGTAATAATTTGGCTTGCAATTATCAAAATGGAAAATGCCTTTGCGCTATTGGCTGTACTCCAGAGAAATTATCAAGTCTTAGTTGTGAAGAGTCTTGTAATAATTTGGCTTGCAATTATCAAAATGGAAAATGCCTTTGCGCTATTGGCTGTACTCCAGATAAATTATCAAGTCTTAATTGTGATGAATCTTGTAATAATTTGGCTTGCAATTATCAAAATGAAAAATGTTTATGCTCCTCAGGATGTACGTTAGAAAAGCTCTCAAGTTTAGTCTGCTATGAATCCTGTAATAACCTAGCATGTAACTATCAAAATGAAAAATGCTTATGCTCTTCTGGCTGTACACCAGAAAAGCTTTCAAGTCAGGTTTGTGATGTATCTTGTAATAATCAAGCGTGTAATTACCAGAATGGCAAATGTTTATGTGCTCCAGGATGCACTTCTGATTTATTGATAAATAATTTTTGTGATTCAGTTTGTAACCTGCAAACATGCAATTACGATAACGGAAAATGCTTATGCGCAGTCGGATGTTCTCCAGATCTTCTAACTAACAATATATGCGATTCATCTTGTAATGTCTTGGCATGCAGCTATGATAATGGAGACTGTTTATGCAATGCAGGGTGTTATCCTAATCTTTTAGCTAATACTATCTGCGACTCAGTTTGCAATGTAAATTCCTGCAGTTATGATAATGGAAAATGTCTTTGCAGCTTAGAATGTCTTCCAGCGCTTTTGAGTAATGATGTGTGTGATTCTGCATGTAATGTTGCAGCATGCAACTATGATAACAATAAATGTTTGTGCAATCCGGGCTGCACACAAGATCTGCTGAATAATGGCATCTGCGATATAGACTGCAATGTTTTTGCCTGTGGGTTCGATAATAATGACTGCTTTTGTGAGATAGAGGATGGTTTCTATATCTCTGGAGAAAACTGTCTTAGTTGTCATCCATCTTGTCTTACATGCATCTCAGGAGGCCCTTCAGATTGCCTTTCATGTAAACCTAACTTTCAACTACTGAACTCCTCCTGCATCTGCAACATTTCTTACTTCAAACAAGGTGAAAACTGCCTGAAATGTCCAGAATCATGCCTTTCATGTTCTTCATCTCTTTACTATAAATGCAAAGAATGCAGTACATCCTTACTCGAAGGTATTTGTTACAAGCTCTGCCCCTTAGGCTACAAAAAACAAGGTTCGAACTGCATCTTAAACAACTTTCAAGCCATCAACTTTCGATTCGACGGAAGTGTTTCTGCTTTGCAAGAGCGAAATACAGGTGAAATGGCTGAGCCTTGCACAAAAGAGTCAGAAATAATTGTCTATCACAGAAAAGGACTGTTTTTTAATGGGCTCAACACGTGTTTTTCGTTTAGACCTGAAGATCTAGACAATCCCATAATCGGTCCAAGTTTTTCAATGAATATTTGGGTTAGATCTTTAAATGAATTTGAACTTTTTGAACTTTTCTCATCAGAAGAGTTCTTTTTAAGGCTTTCTTTGTCACCTCAGGGGTTATTTTCAGGAGTTTTAAATAATGAGATGTTTCAAGCAGTTATGAATGGAAGTTTCAACGCTTTTGAATGGAATTGTGTTGGATTTGGACTTAATTATACAGAAAAAAGTGAATTTTTTTATAAGATCAATACAAAAATGATAAATACGATGATTTTAACGGTTAATCCTTATAAAGACTCTGAAAACTCGAAGTTGATTTTAGGCTCCAGGAATGAAAATAAAGATTTTTTTAAAGGTTTTCTGTTTTCTTTTGAGATTTTTAACAATTTTGTTAAGTTTGAAGAATTTTCAATAATTTCAGGAATCGGATGTGAAATTTTTCCGAAGTTTTTTAATGAATGTCTTGATATTTGTGGAGTTAATGAGTTTATGACAGAAGATTTCAAATGCGCTGCATGTCCTAAACGTTGCAAATTTGGATGTATTGATGATTTGACTTGTCAGATCTGTAAGACTGCAAATTGCACTGAATGTGATACTCTTGATTTAAGGATATGTTTAAAATGTGAAAACGGGTTTGGCCTTACTAATGGAACATGTGCAGAGTGTAGAGATTCTCAATTTTACAACCCGATGACCTCTACTTGTGAAAATTGCCAAAGTTTTTGCAAAATCTGCACTGAAAAAATATGTTCTGAATGTGAGGAGAATTTTGTAATAAATTCTAAAGGTATTTGTGAATGTCAGCAAGGTTTTGAACTGAATGATACTATTTGTCAGCAAGCATTTTTTTCAGCCTTTTTGTTGATATTTAGCAATAACTCAGTTATGGTAAAATTCGAAAAAGATTTGAAAGAAATTCTTACAATTGAAAGTTTAAAAGTTGAAGTAAATAATGATTCTATTGATTTTGATTTGGAAAAGATAGACTTGAAGTCATATATAATAAACTTGAAGCATTTAAAATCAATTAAAACTGACAACAGGAAAATTCAGGTCAAGTTCAAAGATAAAATCTTTTCAATTAATAATTTTCTACTTGTTGATAAGGTCTTAGAAGGAACTTTGTTCGATGAGGAAGATGAAAATTCAACTGAAGACCAAAAAGATATAAATGTTGCTTCCAACTACGGGATAAACGCTTTTTTTATCGCGGGAGGTTTAACTGTTACCTCTTCTTTGATTTCCTTTAATCCTCTTCAGATCTTCTATTTTTTAAACATTTTAGAAATTTACATTTATTCTGTGCTTTTTGACCTGGAATTCAATTCAAGTTTTGTTAAATTTATTGAAAATTTAAAAAATTTTACTAAAATTCCGAATTTTCTGGATAAAATATTGAAAATTCAATCAGATATACCGAAAAAATTTCATCGGCTTGGAATAAAAAACAGCTTTGCTTTGATAAATTCTATAGTTTCTTTGATTATTCTAGCAATTTTAATGATCTTGCAGATATTTTCTGTCATTTTTATGAGAATGAGTTTTAGGTTAAAACATTATGGGGAATATCTTAGATCTAAAATTGTTTTCGGCTTTTACTTAAGATTTTATTTCCAGTTTTTCCTTGATTTGGCTACTTTTTGCTTACTTTCAATAGTTTACACTAATTTTGAAAACATTTTCAATTTCTTTGACAAATTCTTCAGTATTTTCTTTTTGGTAATTATTATCTAGTCACTTTTATGCTTTTGCTTCATTTCAATGATAATAAAGCTATTCAGAATTTTTAGATATTGTAGTAATCAAGATTCAATGAAAGAAATGCTTAATGAATTCAAATCTAATTCCTACTCTTACTCATATTATTATCTTCTGTTCATCTTCAGAAGATTAATTCTTTCAATTTCAATTGTTTTATTCAATGATTTTTTTTTGCAGCTGACTCTTAATCTGGTCTTTACTTTTATTGTAAAATTTACTTAGGTTTTGTTTTACTTGATTTCAATTCAGCCTTTTAAGAGCAAGCAATCCTTTTCTTTTAATTTTGTATCTGAAATGCATATTTTTGTTTTCTATTCCCTTCTATTATATTTCTCAGCGAAACAAACATCACATTATCTAAAAAATTCCAAAACTCTAATCTTTCTTATTATTTCGACTTTTGCAAATATAGCTATTTTACAGATTGTGACTCTAGTGACAAGCAGCTATCAATTCATTAAGAGTAAATGCACAAAAGCAAACAAAATAGCTCCTGAAGTAATTTTCACTACAACAGTCTCAAAAGTACAGATTTGGAAAAACCGAAAAGAAAAAGTATTAGTTTAGTTTACTAGTTTAAGTAGATTTTAGACCAAATCGACTATGATTTGAGGCTGAGTTGAATATATTTAAAGATTCTTTTATAATATTACTTTTGCCAAATTATTCATTTGAGAGAGTGCTAATAAACTACACTATACACTTGAATTAATATTTTAGACAAATTTGAATTTAAGAATTATATATGTTTTGGTTTGAGAGTAAATAATAATGATCAGTTAATTTCGAAAATAAGCCTCAGAATATAAGATCTGATTTAATTCTACGTGATTATATATAAGATTAAACAAAATTCCATCAAAGGAACGATTAAACTATTTTCCATTTTATTTACTACAGCATAATCTAATTTTCCATATTTAATTTTGATATAATTTCTAAGTTGTTCGGATTTAAATTTTCTTATCTTTCAATCTTCTTTTAAGCAAAGAGACTATATTGTTTAACTTAATACCAAATTGATGTATTTCATTTTTATATCATCAATCAAAAAAATTTAACTTATAAATGATTTTTAGCCTGATGTTTATGATTGGCACTATCAGCAGCTCTTGCAATGAAAATTGCACAGAAGTTTTACTTAACAATAGTAACTGCGATTTCTCATGCATGACTGCATCATGTGACTTTGATCTTGGTGACTGTCTGGTATCTTGCAATCAAACTGGTTGTAATAAGACAAGTCCTGATTCATCTTGTGACCTTAGCTGCAATTTTAAAGAATGCGGATATGACTACGGTGATTGTTTAGATTGCAGTCCAGGATGCACGAGCGAAATGCTTGAGAATACATCTTGTCAATCATCATGCAACAATTCAGCCTGCAACTATCAAAACGGAATTTGTTTTTGTGCCCCTGATTGCCCTCCAGTTTTCCTAAAAAATTCATCTTGTCAACACCCATGCAACAATTCAGCTTGCAACTATCAAAATGGAATTTGTCTCTGTTCTCCTGAATGCACTCCAGAAAAACTTGGAAATTCTTCATGCCAACCAGAATGCAACAACTCAGCCTGCAACTATCAAAACGGAATCTGTCTCTGTTCTCCTAAATGCACTCCAGAAAAACTTGCAAATTCTTCATGCCAACCAGAATGCAACAACTTGGCTTGTAATTATCAAAATGAGTTGTGTTTATGTTCTTCTGGTTGCACTCCAGAAAAACTTGAAAATTCTTCTTGTCAAATAGAATGCAATAACTCGGCTTGTAATTTTCAGAATGAGTTTTGTAATTGTTCTTTTGATTGCACTCCAGAAAAACTTAAAAATTTAACTTGTCAAATAGAGTGCAACAACTCGGCCTGTAACTATCAAAATGAATTATGCCTATGCTCCTCTGGATGCACTCCGACCAAGTTTGAAAATTCTTCATGCCAAAAAGAGTGCAACAACTCGGCTTGCAACTATCAAGATGAGTTGTGTCTCTGTTCTTCTGGTTGCACTCCAGAAAAACTTGCAAATTTAACTTGTCAAACAGAATGCAACAACTCAGCTTGTAACTTTCAAAATGAATTGTGTTTATGTTCGGCTGGATGTACTCCGACAAAATTTGCAAATTCTTCATGTCAAGCAGAGTGCAATAATTCAGCTTGTAACTACCAAAATGAAAAATGCCTATGTGCCTCTGGATGCACTCCAGAAAAAATTGCGAATTCAATTTGTGAATCTTCATGCAACAATTCAGCTTGTAACTATGACAATGATACTTGTTTATGTGCTCCTGGCTGCACTCCAGAGAAATTTGAAAATTCAACATGTGAAGATTCATGTAATAATTTAGCCTGCAACTATCAGAATGAAATTTGCTTATGTGCTCCAGGGTGCACTCCGGAAAAAATTGAAAATTCGACTTGTCAACTTTCATGTAATAACTCAGAATGTGACTATCAAAATGGGAAATGTTTATGTAGTCCAGGCTGCTATCCAGATTTAATTTCAAATAAAATTTGTGACAAGTTTTGTAATGAATCATCATGCTGGTGGGACGGTAACGACTGTGATTGTAACTCGGGTTGTCATCGAAACATGATAAATGACAGTATCTGCAACCCTGAATGCAATGTATCTGAATGCTTTTATGATTGGGACGATTGTAACTGTGCACATGGTTGTAATGCAATTCGACTTGGCAACAATATTTGCGATTTAAGCTGTAATGTCTCAGAATGTTTTTATGATTATGAAGATTGCAATTGTGATCCAGAGTGCGACTGGAATTGGATAAATGACGGAGTTTGTCAAACTGTTTGTAATACAAATAATTGCTCTTATGATGGAGGAGACTGCAACTGTCATGGTGAGTGTTACGAATATATGATTAGGAATTCTTATTGTGATAGTGACTGTAATGTTACTGAATGCATATTTGATGATGGGGATTGTGACTGCTTTCCTGGATGCTCGCCCACTATGTTCAATACAGGAACTTGCGATGATATATGTAATCGAACAGAATGTCATTTCGACGGCAATGATTGCAATTGCAATACAGACTGCCATCAATCTATGCTAAATAATAATATTTGTGATGTCGCCTGCAACGTCTCTAGTTGTTTCTACGACTACGAAGACTGTGAATGCGATACAGGATGCAACCCAGCAATGCTAAACAACAGTATATGCGACCCAAGCTGCAACACATCTCTATGCAATTTCGATTACGGAGACTGTGACTGCAGCCCAGGCTGCACCTTAGAATTACTCCAAAACAATGAGTGTGATCCAGTTTGTGACGTGAAAGTCTGTTGGTTTGACTGGGGATTATGTGGAAGTTGCGCATCTGGATGCTTTGAATCAATGATTTTTAATTCGATTTGTGATGATAAATGTCAAGTCGCTGATTGCGATTATGACTCTTTAGGATGCACAGACACTTTTTTCTACTGGGCGAATTTTAGTTTATTTGCCAGGGACAATGTGGAAAATGTTTATGAAATAAGCAATAATGAGTATTTTACTTTTACGAATGAGTCACTTAATGTTCAAATTTATGTTCTTGGAGGTGATTTCTGGTTTATCAACCAAACTGATCTTTTTGAATATTTGACTCCAGAAATTGTTATTATTGAACCTTTGTATTGCAGTCTTATCATTGTTGATGGTTGTTATCTGGAAGGTCAAAGGCCGGTTTTTTATGTGATGAATGGGAAGTTCTTCGGGGTGAACATGATTTTGACCTTTAAGAATATTCAGTTTTCTGCTTTTCATAATATCAGTTTTTATAGTTCTGCTGAATATTGCCAGTATTTGAATATCAGTGGGTACCAAGTGTATAATGATAGAAAATTCAGAATTGATGGAATTTTTTCTTTTTTAAATGATTCGATTTGCAGTAAAAGTGTTAATTTTAACTATTTTGATGTAAAAGAAGGAGGATTTTTGGGACTTTATGTAAGGTTTATTTAGGATGTTGCTTTTAAGAATATTCGGTATAACTATAAGTCAATAATTTTTTTGAATAATGGGTCGGCTGTACTGGAAAAGGTGGATTTTTTTAATATTGTCACTCATAAAAGCTCAGCTGTTATCGTAACACCTTCAAGTAACTGTTTAACTATTGGATCAAGTAATTTTTTTACATACAATGGAGGAAGCGTTACTTTTATCAACAATGGATATGAAATCATTCCAGAAAACCCTTTAGCAGGGTTTCTGTCTTTATGTAATATAAATGAAACAGTAATAAAGAACATTTACTTCTCCTTAAATATTTTTTCTGGGCCTGACTCTCATTTACTAAACATTTCAAAGTTTTATAAACTTGAGCTGAGTAACCTTACAATTTCCTACAATATGTGCAACTCAACTTTGATCAAGATCAACCAGTCCGAAATTTCATCAATGGTCCAAACACTTCCCAATTATTTAAATATCCAGCATGTCGATATCACAGGCTTGAACATCACTCATACTTTAGCCAGAACTTTACTTTCTTTGATATATAAAAATGACTGCCAAAACATTAAGATTTCTGCAAGTTCATTTGAAAATAATGAAGCAATTAACTCTTTAGTAAATTACTCGATCAATACAAATGATCCTCTATGTATAGACGGCCCAAAGACTTTATCTTTAAACATCCCAACAATAGAAAAGCGTAAATTTGAAATAATTAACACAAATTTCTATAAAAATAAAGGAAAATTCTTGATAAATCTAGAAAAAACTGTGAATTTAGCACTTTCTGGATTGACTTTTAGAGAAAATTTCAAAAGTGAAGAGAGTTTAAATGTTTTGATTTTGAAGGAAATTAAAAAATATCGAGGATACATGAGTAGCAGCTATTTAAATAACACTGAAGTCTCTAGTTGTCTGATTTCAACTCGTGAATCTCAAGGAGTTTCGATATATTCAACGAATTTTATTGAGAACCTTTTGTGCCTTGTGGATATTTTTAGTTTGTATAAAAAATTTGAACTTGTGGATTCGAATTTTAGAGAAAATGAATCTCAGAATGGTAATCATTTGATTTATATTCAAAAAGGTAATGGACTTAGCGTGAATTTTGAGAAGAGAGATAATTATATTTTTAACAATTTGGTTTTCGAAAAGAATCGATTGGCTAGTGAATCAAATGGAATCATTACAATTAATGAGGTAGGAGACAACTTTCTTAACTTGACAAAACTGACTTTTATTGATAACGATCAAGCTTTTCACATAAACTTCGTGAGATATCTGAACTTCCGTGATGTGAGAGTTGCAAACAGTAGTTCCTCTCTATACTCTTTCTTATTCTACTTTCCACTAATCAATTCCGATCTTCAAATAGAAAACTGTAAATTTGAAGGAAATCCTGCAACGATTTTATCAATAAACGCTTCTATCTCAACAGTTCTAAACCTTCAAATAAAAGAATCAACTTTTTCTAAAAACTCAGCAAAAACAGAGATTTTTATCGAAAATAAGATCAAACTTTCATCGACCAGTGCTCTGACGTCATCTCGGATTGAATCAAACTCAGGTCTATTCATGTATCTGGTCTGTGAAGGTTCCTTTATCTTGAAGCTGAACAGATTTTCTCTAAATTTGAGCAAAACAACTGTGATTCTTTTATCTGAAGGGGACATGAGACTTTCTTTAACTTCGAATAATTTTATGAAAAATGAAGGGCCAGCTTTGGTTGAAGTAAGCAGCGATAAAAATGCTACAATACTAGAGTCATTCAATAATAGTTTTACATTGAATAAAGCAAGTTCAGTTTATATCTCCAATATTCTTTACAGAGATAATTCATCGAAATACTTAAATAACTCTTTCAATACAGGAACAGTCCTTTACTCAACATCCTTTTCAGTCGCAATAATCCAAAACTCATTATTTTCAAACAACTCAGCCTCTTCAAACGGAAACATCGCAAACGTCTTAAACTCCGCTTTATATCTCTTTGAACTAACCATCGAAAACAACGAATCCTCTGAAAAAGGTGGTTTTTTATTCAACGACCAAGACTCATCCTTTTTCATCTCATCTTCTACCTTCACAAAAAACACTGCAAAATACGGTTCTTGCATTTATTCTCACTATTCAAGTGAATTAAACCTTATAGAAAACTCGACTTTCTCTCAAAACAAAATCGGTTCCTCTATCAGTCTTCTAATGTCCTCCTTAGACCTGAAATTTTCATCTTTTTTGCATAACAAAGGAAAAATTTACTCAGGTATTGACTTGTCGTACTTATCAGAAGTCACTATCACTGACTGTACTTTTAATAATTCTCAAGGCTCTGGAGGACTTGTACTTATTGGAACTTCAAGCAAAGCTGTCGTTGTTAGAACGAATTTTTTCAGTAGTTTCACGAATAATGTTTTTAGCTTTTTGAATATTGTTGAAAGTAGCTTTGTTTGTAAAGAGTGCAAGTTTTTTAATGGAACTGCTCAAGGTGCTGGGTCAGTCTTTTGTGATAAGTCGTAAGAGTTAGATAGGGTCTGTTCGTTTTTTAATTGTGAGTTTGAAAAGTTTAATAATGGCAAAAGTGAAGCGGTTTTAGTTGCTGAAGATGCGAGTTTGAGCTTGCAAAATGTTTTTATTCGGAAAGTTGTAGGCTCGGGTGTCTTTCTTTCGAGTAAAGCAAGATTTTATATGAATAAGTCTTGGATCGAAAGTAAAATTTACTTAGATTGCAGTGCTTTTTACGGTTCAGGACTAAGATGCATCGATTGCTCCTCCGTTACAATCAACAACAGTCGTATCACTTCCTGTGAAAGTGAAAACTACGGAGGAGCTCTAATCGGTCAAGGCACTTTCTTCATAATTCCATTCCATCTACAAAACAGTCAAATAGACTCAAATTCAGCTCAATCCGGTGGAGGTTTATATGCCTCATCCTTAAACCTCTCAATCTCAAACACTTCCTTCAAATCGAACTCAGCCCATTCAGGAGAAAGACCAAATTCAGGTAAAGGTGGAGGACTATTCATCGAATCCTCTCTAATCCAAAGTGAAATCTTCATAAACTCCTCAATTTTTTCAAACAACTCAGCAAATATAAGTGGAGGAGGAATTCAATCTTTCAGTCTTCAACCAATTATCATCAAAAGCAACTTTTCCAATAATTCCGCATTTTACGGAAAAGACATCGCATCATTTGGAAGTAACTTGGCCTTAGACCCTCAAACATCAAATTCTTTAAAAATCGCTCCAGGCTCAACGATATCGAAAGCAATAATCATAAACGTCATCGACCACTACGGCCAAACAGTCCTCACTGACAACTCTGCCTCAGTCATCGCAACAGTTCACGACAAGGCCAACATTTTCTTAATGGGAACAATGAAAAAAAGAGCCGATCAAGGAAGTCTTAACTTTAGCGACTTGGGGTTTAAAGGAAAAGCCAACAGTTCAACAATTTTAGAGTTTTTTTCAGATATCAGAAATTCAAGTAATGTTTTTATTGAGGTTAATTTGAGAGAGTGTTTTATTGGAGAGACTTTTAAATCTGAGTCTTGTATTGTTTGTGGTGAAGGATTTTATAACTTGAAACCTGCTGAACCTTGCAAAAAGTGCCCGAAAGGCGCGATTTGTTATGGAGGGGCGAATATTATAGCTGATAAGGGATATTGGAGAACTGATAATTTAAGTGATGTGTTTTATGAATGTCTTTATAAGAAAGCATGTCTTAAGGAAAAGCTGGGCGAAGATAGGTGCTTGAAAGGATATACTGGAACTTTATGTCAGGCTTGCCAGGATGGGTACTCCAGGACTGAAGATGATAAGTGCAGCAAATGTGTTGATAGGAATAAAAATATCATTGTTTTGACTTTTGTTATCGTTGGAGGACTTATTGTTATTTTTGGACTCTCGTATGCGAATATCAATGGAGCACTTAAGGAACAGTCGGTTACTTCTGTTTATTATAAGATTCTTACGAATTATTTGCAGATTATATCTATTACTATTTCTTTTGATTTGAATTGGCCTAAAATTGTTTTGAAAATGTTTGAAATTCAAGGACAACCTGTTGGAGCGACTTCTCGAGTGTATTCAATCGACTGCTACATATCCGGAATATTCCACCGTTACTATGCAAAGTTAATCCTAATAAACCTGATCCCTATATTCACCTCAACTATAACCATTCTCTTCTTTTTATTCTTAAGTCTCTGCCGAAAAACAACCTACTTAAAATCCAAGATGATCGGATCCATAATAGTCCAAATATTTTTCTTCCAGCCAAGTATAATCCAAATGAATTTTTCAATGTTCAACTGTTTAAAAATATCAAACGGTGAGTTTTACATGACAAAAGAAATGTCGATAAAATGTTGGTCCGAAGAGCACTTATTCTACACACTTGCAGTTGCAGTTCCAGGTATCGGCGTATGGTGCGTTTTAGTCCCAATCATTCTTTTAATCAGTCTTCGCAAAGCTTATCAAAATCTAGACAAAATCTGGGAAAAGCTAAAATACGGTTTTCTTTACAAAGGTTATAAAGACCATAAATTTTTCTGGGAATTTTTGATTTTCTTTCGAAAACTCGGAATTATTTCTTGTGCAGTTTTTTTAAGTAATTATTCGATTTATATGCAAGCTTTAAGCACTTTTATATTTATTGCTTTTGGGTTTATCATTCAGCTTAAGTTTCAACCTTATAACTTGAAACAGTTGAATAAGATGGAAATTAGGTCGATTGTTGTTTCTGCTGTTACGATTTATGGAGGGTTGTTTTTTATGACTGATGATTTGAATGAGTTCTGGAAAATTATTGTGTTTGTTGTGATGGTTCTTTCGAATTTAGCATTTTTGTATTATTGGGGGTATTATACTCTTGGGTATTATGTTGGAACTCTTTGTATTAAGCTTAATTGTTGGAAGAAAAAAGGTGGATGGGTTAGCAAAGTTGTACCTGAAATTAATTTAGGGAATGAGAAAGTTGATGAGATTACTTCGAATGAGACTAAGACTCCTGGAATACCTCAGATGACTTCGCCTACTACCAAGTTGGATTCTATAGGATTTCAATTTAATGGATCTCTTGAAGAGAAGAAAGTGAAGAGCTCTGGAAAGAAAAAGTTGAAGTTGCAGTGGGTTAGGGCTTTTAAGTAGTTATTAAGGATTTAGAAGAGATTTTAGATAGTATGTTGGTAAATATATTTCTGGAGATTTTAGATATTAATTTTCTTATATCGGAATTATTTCCTATCATAAAGTTAAGATTTGAGATAAATTAATGATTTAAGTTTAATTATAAATTTATGGAATCATTAATTAGTGATAAATGTGAAGTCTCCCTTCACTCAAATTAATAAATCTTTAAATTTTCAAAAAGTAATTATTGTTTTTATAGACTGATTTTAAATGAAAATCTGATTTTACCAAAAGGGGACTACACATATAACTGATTTCACCCACTACACAACATAATGGTGAAACTAAAGAAGATTTCAGAAACAATTGTACATGTAATATCTAAAAGTTTATGACGTTATTAAAGTCAATAATTAAAATTATTTGGTACAAATTGTTTAAATTTATAAACTTATATAAAAGATGATTAAAATATTTTATGATCTTTTGTATTATCCAAATCTGTTTGAGATTGCAGAACAACTATTCTATTAATATTTAAAGATCTAAAAACAAATATAAAATAATTTCTCTAAAATTATAAGTTTCTTTCATTAACTAAACTTCCATAAACTTACCTGCTCCAATCAGTAAAATTCAATAAAATCTGATCTGCATTAAAGTTTTGATGTAATTCTTGATACACTGAATCTAGCTATTTAAATCGCTCTCAAAAGATTATCCAGTTCTAAAAAGATTTAATCTTCTTTTTCAAACAAGCTCAGTCAATCTCACAGCACATGATCTTCCATCACTATCAAAACTTTTGTTATTTTTTGCAATTAAAAGCCAGATTTATTTTTACTCTGAAATTTATTGGCATACTTCTATTCTTTCCATTCCATCAAAACGTCAAAATGACGATACTTCAGAGCAAATTTTTTTTCTAGCCTATCCAAATTGGTCTCTCTCAAAAATAATTTTTTGAACACTGATGCACTGGAGGAAACTCTTGAAGAGGCTTCGAATAGTTGATTAAAAGTGAATAAAGCTGAACCAAAGATAATCTTTTTAGAGAAGTACTAAAAAGAAGTGAATTTTTAGTTCTTTATTGATTTTTTTTGCTTTTAAGCTGATTTGAATAGCTTCTATACTGCGGAGGATAATCAAAGAATTCAAGGAAATTTGTTGAATCTTGAAGATTTTTTCATTTTATCAAGAGACTTTTGTAGCAAATCAGTGAATTCCTGATTAGTCTTCTGATTAAAAACATATTTCGATGAAATGTTAAAGAAAATGAGTTGATTTTTAGGAAATCTTGAGATAATTAACTTATAATAAGAATCTCATAATATTTTTAGTAATCAAAGATGATAATTCAGTTTCTCATCTTTTTAGATAGTTATATGGATTGGGCTTTCAATAATGAGGGTTGATGACTGGTATTAACGAGAGAAGTCAGTTATATCCTATACTCCAAATGAAGTTTATGAATAATTTGATATTAGGATATTTAAATCAAAAATCATTATTTGATTGAGATTTTTTTAAACTTTTTCAATATGTCTTGAATCAAGTATTTCTGAAACTCCTTCAACTTCAAGTTTTAAAATAGTTAGCTGATATGAAATGAAAATATTTTAGATCTTTTGAAAAGTTTTAACTAATCCATTTAGATTGAAAACAAAATTAAAATTTAGAATGACCATAGTCTTCGAACAGCATATGCTAACCAATATAAATATATATAAAGGTTAATCAAATAAGGGCATCATTTTGTATTTTTTTTCTAATTTACAAGATTTTTATCCATTCATGAAAATTAATCCTTTTCTATAAGCAAGGTTAACTACTTAAATTCATAAACTCTTAAACAGAATTTTACTGCTTCGTAATGTCAACCTCGATCAAATTTTTATTCTCTTCATCATTTCCAGTATCCCGTGTCTTCTTAGCCCCTTGTTCAATCTCATTTTGCAAGACATTCAAATAAAGCTCATTCAAAGACTGGACAGGAAATCCATTCACTTCTTCTTCAATAAATTCCAAAAAAGTGCTACTTTTAACACATCCAACTTTATCAAAAAATAATCCTTTCTTATGAATAACCTCATTATTGAAATCTTCAACAAAAGCATCTCCTTTTTTTAAAAGGTGTCTAAGCTTGTGAAAATGTTTAACTAAAGTATCTAAGATAGCAAAGCTCATCCAATAAATCCATTTTGCACTAAAATAGCAGTTTCCCAACACAATAATAAAAAATAACAAGAAACTCGCAAAGTTTCCCATTTCTTCTACTAAGAAAAACTGTCCACAATAAATTGTTATATTAGCAGCTAATAAACTTTCTAACTCCAATGAATTCAGTTCTGAAGAATTATAAGGTTTTATTTTATACTGCAAGAAAAATGCTAAAATCAGAGCAAGTTCAACTAAAAGTGCTTGAATATAAACAGAAGTTTGTGATGTAAAGACCAAAATACAGATCATTACAAGTTTCCTATACAAAACAATAAACTCCCAATAAAAAACTGAACTTTTATACCCATTACAAATAAATCCAAAAACTATTCGATTTTGATCCTTAAACAG